>JBBPCX010000011.1:14589019-14601252 GCA_037974365.1 Hydrocynus forskahlii
CTAAATTGGCCGTAGGTGTGAATGTGTGAGTGAATGGTGTGTGTGTGCCCTGCGGTGGGTTGGCGTGCCCTGCGGTGGGTTGGCGTGCCCTGCGGTGAGTCCCTGCCTCGCGCCCATTAGCCCTGGGATAGGCTCTGTGTACCCGCAATCGTAGTGAGGAATAGGCGTTTACAGAAAATGAATGAATGAATGAATATGTTGGTTAAATCATCACAGATTTAATTCCTTACTTCTGGGTACCCTGGATTTGTTACATCTGTTAAGTCAGCTGCGCACCTGTTTTTCAACTGATTAGCTTTAATGAGCTGCAGTTCTTAACTTGGACTGTTACACAGTATCAACTACACGTTATCAGTAGAGCACTGTGGGGAATCACATAAAACAGTTCAGTTCATGGATCTTAAGTACATTTTAATTTAGACCTTTATCCACTAGAACAGACAAACGAGCAGACAAAAATATTATACCTCTTTTTAAACCAGTTATAATAGGTCTATGAGCTATACAAAACATGTTCATGAAGTTCTTTGCACAAAATCACTCTCTCACAAAGAGATCTCACCAGCTCTATTCTTGACAGTTTCAGTTCCTTTCAAAATGAGCAATTTTATACAAATAAGCTGTTGCTGGCCACGCCTCACCCATCCCATGTTTACGCTGCGCATTTAAAACAAATGAAAATGGCAGAAAACAGAGGCGCTTTCCAGCCCTATATGTTGGACCCCCAGAGCGAAATGAACACTTCATGAGTGACTTGCCTTTGCCTGTAGCCGTAGCGCTCAGCGTCTTATGCGTGCTCGTACAACATATAAATTATGACGTCCAGCTCCATTGTTCACTCTCCTCGCCTCTAGAGGAGCTCTAGACATCATATTCATCAACTAAGCACTTCCTGCAAATGGCACTATATGAGACTATATGAGGACTGATAGCAGTATCAAGACATTGCGAAGTACTGCCAGTGTCCTGGTGTAATGAGCATTTTTTATTCTGACAGCCTTCTGAGCTCTGACCATTCTTTGTACTTGGACTTATAATTACTGTCTTGCCTCTGATACTCCTGATTCCATTTTTAAACTTTTGCCCTGTTATTAAGATAAGTTAAGAAAGAACTTTATTTATCCCAAGGGAGATTATTTTGTTATGAGAATACTAAGTGCAACAAGAAGTATAAAGACAAGGCAAGCGAGAATTTAAAAAAAAGATGATAACAGTGCAACCAAAAACACACAAAAAAAATAACATAAAACAGCATTAAAAAATAATATAACTGTAAGTTAATGGTTTAGTGTGCTGAACCAGCAGATCAGTAGTGCAAATGGTTTATGAAATGTGACTTAGTGTTTGCGACATAAAAATATAATAAATGCAATAAAATGAAATACCAGCAGGTGATGAGGAGATGAAACTAACATTCAGTAATATTCAGCCAGTATATTAAGCCGTTAGGTTGAGTCGTATTGCACAAACCCTATTTGGAGCAGAATGACAGAGACTGAAAAAGATCATCTAGGATCATTTTGGACCTTGTCTTTTATCTTGCCTGTCTCTGTCCCTGCCTGGTTCTTGGACTGTGTTTTTGAAATGTCTCCATCATACCTTTTCGCCCAGTGCCGAACCTGAACTGTTTGAAAGTGTAAAACAAGTCCTCGTCCAGTCAGTACTTACATAAACGCTCACAATATAGAAAAACAAACGTAATAAAAGCGACTTTCAGGAGTTAAATAACTTCAGAGTGAAATCCCAATAGGGGAAAGTAAGTTTCACTGTGTTTTGCCTGAAAAGTCCACTTGACAAGTGACCTGGTCAAGCTTCCCAATGTTGATTAAATAAATTAGGGTGAGATTTTGCGTCACTGATCCCCTGCCTGGATTCAGGCTGTTATTGAGTCTGCAGGAGTAAAGAGTGCTCACTGCTGAGAATGGCTGATTTTGATGAACGTGGATGGGTCTGTGTGTGCTGATGAGGAATCTGAACAGGCACACACACTCTTTTAAAAGCACCTCCAGTGATTGACTGCTCTGATGAGATAGGAGATAAGAGTCTAACGGGAAGCCAAGACTGGCCTTCCTGGCCCATTCCTCATCTGATGAGATCAAAACCTGGCCGTGATGAAACAGCGGGACCGCTGAGCTACAAAATATGAATGTGGATAAACTTCACAGAGTTGAATCTCAGTGGTAAGGGCAAAAATCAATTACGACACTTTTGATTCAGTAATTATTTATTACAAAACTATGCAATGTTAAAAATGCAGGTCCTATTTAGAGCAACCCCATTGAAGAAAGACTCTGGGTTCCTTTTAATGGATAGATCTTCAAACAAACACTATTATACATGTGAAGCGCTGGTGTGACAAATCATTTTACTAGGGATGGGCAAGTTAACATTATTGTGGCATTAACACATTATTTACTTAACGCTGAAAGTTATTTTATCACGGATTAACAAATTTTTTTATTACAATTATTTTGAAAGTTCGTGTTTTTTTTGTGCTTGACCACTTCACCTCACTCTAACAGGAACTCTTGCTACTGAACATAGCCTGTTTATACTGTTCCCTGATAAGAAAAATGTTTCTGCTGGTACCTGTTCAGAAAAAAACCCCATAAATGTTAACTTGATGTTGCTCAGAAGGCCTATTATAATGCTATGATCGTGGCTCTGGAGCATGGGCGCCGGAAGCTGGGGTTGCACACAGCTCTCTACGTCTCGGCTGTTGTCCGTGAGGGGAAAATACTATAATCGTTCCAGTGCCCATGTCCTGGACTCTGAGGGTAACTTGTTTTTCTATAACAATCTAAATAAAATGTGAGAATGCCCTGCAGTGGCAAATAACTTAGATTTTATTTTTGATTTGATTACATTAAAGTCGAGATTTACAATAAATATTTGAACTGTAACTGTGTTCAAAGGGAATACCGCTGTTAAAAAGCTCCTTATTTATTTAAAGTGTTTGAAAACCAAATGTTATTGCACTTTTGTTCATACAGCAGTACTTTTAAAGTACAAGTGCGCAATGCACTACTTTTAAATGAATTACTGAATTATGCATATAAAAATCATGCAATTAATCGTTGCCCAGCATTACCTTTGACAGTTTAAAAACTAGTATGATGGTTTTGCCCTCTGTCCGGGCATCGTTCTGCACTCTTGTAGATGTGGTTTAAGTACAGTTCAGTTGGTAATATGCTTCTAGAGTGATTGCTAAAGGTGTCCATGCACAAAACTCAAACGTGACTGTCCTATATGACATACATGGCAGCAAAGGGATGACTTTGGTCTACAACAGGGGTGAAGTGTTTTCTGGACATTTGGGGAGGTGAGAGTATACCAGAAAAACTGGATACAACACACAAGAACTCTGAGATATTTAGTACAACACCTGACTATCTTCACACTTGTGGATACCAAAGACCCACTGAACAAAGTTGTGAAAAGCTGAAAAAGCGGTGGATTCAGTATCTGAAGCTCTGGGATGCACTCTGTCAATCAGGCCTATGTGTAGTCTCTGTAGAAGAGGTGTATTTATTTTCAGGAAGAAAATTTTACTAGGGGCATCTTGGCATATAACTGAATAACACAATTTGTTTAAAAAAATTGTTTTGCATACAAATGGATTATGAAAGTTCTATACCAGTTAACGTTTTTTTCCAAGAACCATACATCAAAGTCAAAAACCATTCAAGAATCTAAGAGCATATTTTACATTTACAAAAAGGAATCAAAGTCCTACAGAGTGATTTTATGTCCCACTATGAGTTATGTGCTGTTTCCAGTGTGCACTCTGACATTTCCATATCTTAGTGAATATGTTCATACCTCTTGGCGCTGCATAATGACTTGCATCCTTGGAGAGTTCCATGCTCTGTCAAAGTCGGTTGTCTGTTGGTTATGTACTTCACCCCAGAGATGTATTCAATCTACATTGATTTTCATTTCATTTCCTATCTTTTTGAAGTCCTGAGAGGGATACGTGTTTAAATATCAAGAGCCTTGGTACTAAAGGGATTTATTTCCAAATTAAAAGCACTGGTAGGCATACCTGTTTTTATTACTTTATAATGGTCTTTCTCTTGATTTCATTTCATGCAGTAGTCACTACTGGCATCTCAGCAAGTGCAGTGTTGGAGCCATATGACTGGAAGGAGTCTGATGAAGGAGCGAATAAATGGGTGACGTGATGTGAAGTTTTTGTTGTTTTTCTGGCAGAGGCCCTCTGTATTTTCTACATCATTGTATCATCTTGCTCCCGAGAAGCTGTGAAAGGGTCGCTGCCTGCATCTTATTCTAGCAACTCCGTTGTGCTGTCACTTTGGCTCTGGCTCCAGCTCCACTGACTGCACTCATTAAGAACACACAATTAGTCGCCAGTCTAAACCAAGCTTGTTTTTTCTCCTTTAGGTGTTTTTTTTGGATGACAGTGACAAAAACTCTGCAAGTTCTCCAGCAGTGTGCTTTAAAACTACATAGGGCAGAGTGCAGAATGTTGAGATGTTATACTATCTGGTAGGGTTGTACAGTCAATTCTCGATTCAGTTTGATAGACAGTCATAGTTACATACACTCTCAATGAATTCTACAGCGTACGACTGAAATGTCCAAATGTCCACAATGCATATTGTCACATTTTGCGATATTATGTTCAGTGCAGTGGTAAATCACTTTTGCAAGGCACATAACACTTTAATTATGATTATTTAGAAAAGATGCATGCATTAGGAAACTTGAAATATTTCACCTCTGAAAACTATGAACTTCTCAGGCAATAACTTGGTAGAACTAGCTACACAATTTGCATTTGTGTAACACATATAAGCAGAATAAGCAGCTTTCCACCTCATGTATTTGTTCATTGTTCAAAAAGGCCTCTGGCATAACTGTATTACATCAAAAGCTGAGTCCTGCCACTCACAGCTTCATGGATTTCAATGGGAACGTTTTTATTTTGTCATTGTCTCTTACTCGCATCTCTTGGTGTTGGGACAAGAGCTGCTAGAGTGTTTTCTTGCTTGTTCCTGGTTACAGGTGAGTAGGGCAGAGACATACTTAAAGAGACCTGTGTGCCATTTTCCAAATATATTGACATGAATGGAATGGCCCTCAGTCAGTTCCACTGCAAGGTAAGAATTAACTGTGGTATAATTACTATTATTCTAATCGAATATCATCATTTAAAACATTCCAAACACTCAGTAGTTGCATTTTGGGTACTGCGTGTCTTAGGTTACAATGTGGCAGCTTAATTCTTCAGAAAGGGTGAGAAGGGCTGCAGTCAGAAGAGATCACACATGACCAGCATGGCTTCAGATGTGCTGGCGCTGACCAGACTTAAGTTCAGAAACACGAGCAGTTGGAGAGCGCAAAGATAGCAGACCACAGCGGGTGAAGTCTGGCCCCATTACGTTCTCAGGTATCACCTCAGAAGGCAGCCAGCGCAGGGCAAAATCTCAAAGCTTCTGCAGCTCTGCACCGAAGCTTAGCACGTCTCTGGGCAACTTCCTCACCTGCCTATTTCAGAGTCAGACACCACTGCGATCACGGCACACAAATAAAGCTTCGAAAATGATACAAGGTGTGCTGGTAAATGAGCAGGGACTGCTTCTGGAAGTTCTGAAGAGAGCTCGTTGTTTCTGTCATCTAGCTTGGGGACAGGAGCAAAATAGTCACACTTCGAAGAAACAGGAACAGCTAATTAAGGTCTGTCAACTGAAATAGCTGTGCTGGAACTAGAATGTTCAGCATAACTGTTTAAGTTACTCATAAAGTTACCAAGCTACTTGTATTTGGCACAGTTACTGTAATCCACACCATTTGAAACTGCCAAAAGAACAAGTTGGTGAACAATATGAAATGGCACAGTATATTTGAACTTCTTAAGCAGTTATTGTTGTATTATCCTCACAATACAAAATCATGTAGCCACTACTGTGGGATCATTCCTCCTCTTGTCCTTTTCCTAGAGAATCACCAATTCATGTCATTTTGAAGTTATATACAATCGCACAACTATGGATATTAATGGATGCTTTGGCGTTCTAGAAAAAGAATAATAATTTTAAAAAAGCTTAAGAAGATGCATTCACACTAATAAATCTGGCATATGACTTCAAAAAAATATCTATCAGGTCCTCCATTGCCTGAGTCAGTTATCCTAAACCAGGGTTGTGGGGGTTACTGTGTCCTATTCCAGTGGTCATTAACAGGCCTGAACAGGTCGCCAGTCCAGAGAGGACCACTTCAAAATAACTTTCTTTAATTGACATTTTTTATCTAAGAAACTTCACAGGCTGCAAAGTCTTTGACTTAGTCAAAGCTAAAGTCACTCACTTTTGGGCCTTGGTTTAAGGGATGGGCTCTCTGGGCAGTTGTATTGGTGGGACCTTCTGCTGAAAAAGCAAATAAAGATATCACTTTATTCACCTTCAGTTAAAATTTCCTGCCGTCAGACATCTTAATGAAAACCACAGCATCTGTTACCAAGTCTACTGCTGTATTCCCCCCCTCCCACTCCAAATAAAATCCTCAGAAAAAGGTTGAGGGTTGTGATTCTATCGCTTCTTCTGTCACAAGGCCACGCAAGCAGACTGTGGGAGGCAGTGTTCTGATGTTATGGTCAGGCTTTGAAAAGGTGGTCTTTTATGAGAAGCCCATTTCCACAGTCTTCCCTGAAAGAAGATGAAGTAGAATTTGACGCCAGAGACGAGCTAAACACCCCGTGCTTCGAAAATGACAAGCTCTGTGGAAGGGGATGGCTGCTGGTGTAGCCTTAATAATTTGTATCATTCCAGGAGCGGAGTGTTATCATTCCAGCTCAAGTAATTAAAACATCACTCTGCAATGCATGCTGGATTCCTCGCCCACTCCACCCTCTCCTCCCGTCCCTGTCCCCCCGTGCAGGGCTTGGTCTCCAAAGCATCAGCACATAACAAACCAATTTCCCCATATCAGCTTATATTCATATTTGATTCTGTCGCATTGCTGATGGGAGTTGGAACAAGGTCTCAATACACAGAAACCTAAATAACATTATGGCGCCTGGCGCAAACCTCATTTATAATCCAATGCCTCAGCTGAATTTGATTACTTTTTTCTTCTCTGGTCTTTACTCAGGGAACATAAGTGAAAACTGCACATAATAAAAGCACATCAACATGTGAAAGGGAGAGAATTAGATGCCACCAACAAGCTTGCAAAACAAAAAACAAACAAATAAACAAAAAAAAAAATAAACCCACCACAAACAAAAGTTAAAATCATGGTGCTCTTTGCTGTTGTATTAAAGCAGCTTTTTACACCATTGGAAGGTGCCAGCTGCCCTTTACACTGTGTGAACATTTCATGACGAATGGAGCAATTGAAATGGCCCTGAATAACTTCTCAATAAATGTTCTGAAATAAAAGTACATTAAAGATAAAAATATTTAAGTCTTGCAGACCCTAGGCCTCTGCACATTTTTGTGTTTTCTCTACTCATGCATACCTGATCCAGAACAATAATGGCTGACTGTATGGAACATTATCCAGTTAGATTTCTCTCCTTGTACCATAGACCCAAACTAGCCCTCACATTGGTTAGGACTTCAGGAGAGCAATATAGCAAAGTGAGGGGACCAAATTTGTGAATAATAAATTGCTGCAGCAAGGACTCTATACTGAGAGAGATACTGTAAAACTTTAGCATACAAGGTAAAAGATATGTTAATATGCTTATTACATTCTTTAAATATCTGTGTGAATTGTTGAAAGAAATGTTTACTTGCTATGCTGTTAACATAGTGCTGAAATACTACTACAATTCAATAAGGGTGTTAAAAGAATTAGCATCCATGTAGTAGAGAGTTTTGAGACCTAATTGATAAATCTAATGAAACATTTGAAGCTATTTTAAGCTCTTCTTAGATTTCCATGCTTACTGGTAGACTAAAAAAGGATGACCAAACTCTCAACATCATACGCTCCTGCATTTGAAGGGGACATATTATGCAAAACCCACTTTTTGCATCCTTTTGTATTTCCATTTGGGTCTCTACTGCACCTATAAACACTCCAAACATGAAAAAAATCCATCCGCTTTCTGTGAATCAATTGAAAGATTTTGGTGTCAGGAATCATATGCTTCTACAATCATATGCATCATATGCCCCCCCCCATTGTGAAATAATAATGAGGACATTTGCATGGAACCACCCCTGAAGATCTGCCATTTTTGTCTGCTGGTTTTAAGAGCACGCATAAGACGCCGAGTGCTACAGCTATAGGCAAAGGCGAGTCACACATGAAGTGTTGTGTTCATCTTGCTCTGGGTCCGACTCGGGGTCGAACATTAAGGGCTGGATAGCGCCTCTAATTCACGTGTGTTAAACGCGCAGCGTTAACATGGGATGGGTGGGGCGTGGCCAGCAACAGCTTATTTGCATAAAAGTGACAGAGCCCTTAAACGGCTTATTTTGAAAGGGACTGAAACTGTCAAGAACAGAGCTGGTGAGATCTCTTTGAGAGTGATTTTGTGCAAAGAACTTCATGAGCATGTTTTGTATAGCCCATAGACCTATTATAACTAAAGTGAGTTATTTATAATAATCTGTCTCCTTTAAAATATTTGGAATAAAGCGATTTTCAAATGATATTCTCATGTTGGTTAGAACTGGCTGTTATTTTTTTCTTTAGAACTTTAGAACACAACACATCATAATAATGTCGTTTTTCCTAGCTAAATGAACAAAACTGTACTTGGCTCTAAAAAACAGTGGCCCCATAGCCTCTACATACACTATGAATGTATTTTGTAAATCATCATTTGCAAAAAATAAACCATGTAAGAAGGAACAAGAAGTAAACCACAAGACGCTGGTAAAATATAAATAAATAAATGAAGCTGACATTCACTCAGCTCTTATTTACTATGCAATTTATGCAGATACTATAGACTAAGTAGCTGCACACAACATCAAGGCAGCAATTTAATCTCAGTAGTATGCGGGTGGAAGTCTCTGGTGGGAACATCTGGGGATGCTCTTGGCGGGGATTGGACGGCAGCCAGTCGGGGAAAACTGCAGGTTGCAAGAGACAGATGTGTGGGCTCTCACGGCCAGTCTGAGGGACAGAATTGAATCATTAATCAGACCGGCCCTCCTGAACACACAACCATAGAAGGAAATGAGTGAGCACTGATTTTCATTGATGGTTGACCCCTCACCCCCTGACCTTGCCTCTTTAATAATCTTTTCTCCAAATCAGACATGTTCTAATATGTACAAAGTGTAAATTACATTGTACCTGAAACTTATTTATTGACTCATTATCAAAGGGACATAAACAATACTTTAGAGTGGTTCCAAACCCTGATCTTTCCTACACATAAGTGTCTTCTGAGCTTCCAGCACACCTGATCCAACAAATCAGGAACTTAACAAGCCTTTCCTGGCTTGTAACAACTCAGTGCTAGAGCAGAGAAAGCACTAAAATGTGCATGGCAGGGGGTCCTCAAGGACCAGGGGCAGGAAACATAATCCAGAGCAATGGCTCTCACCAATGGTACACAGTTCTGCTCTGTCCTTATGAGTTGGGAGGCAAGTCTGAGCAAGAATGAGGACCACTGATGGCCCATGAGGACTGGTCCGAGAACCGTTAATCTAAAAAAGCCTTCTAATAATCTATGAAAAAAAATGTAAGGGTTCATACCATCAAAAAGAACTCTTTTTGATTTTTTAAAGAGATTAATGAAGTATGCAAACCCTGTTAACATTTCAAAATCTTCCATTCACTGCCCAGTCCACTCAGTGGACTCAGATCATATATCAGGTGCATGAACAAAAACATCCAGTTTAATTCAAGGGGATAAAGACAGGTTGGAAAATGGTCATGTAAAATTGAATGATGACTGTTTGTGGTACATAAACCCACACAACCATTATAACTGGACCTCAGGGAAATTAATACCACACAGGAAAAAATGCAGGATATGGCCCCTTTAATTGTAATGATCAACATTAAAGTCAGGTGATTACATTCCCCATTGGAATGCTGTACATTTTCAAAGGCCATTGGCAGACATGTCTTTGAAAGTCACGCCGAAAAAGCAATTCTGTCCATTCCCTGAAGGCTGTGGACATCTTCAATATGACAACAGCAGGCAGAAAAACCTGAGGAAGAAAACTGTCCATTATCTTTATGGGCCCTGTTGTTGAGGAGGATAAATGAAACAGTTACCTGTCACCTTGTCTTGGGTAAAAAGGGATTTAATTACTTATCAAGCCGCCCCTCAATGTCAACAGGCTAAGTCTGTTTCATAAATGTGCATGTAACAGTTTTTGACTTCTCACTTCCCGAGGGGAGGAAAATCAATTTTAATCAAAATTCCCACAATCCTTCCTCTCCATATGTATATCCAGCCACCGTGCACTGTACATCATCTTAGGCAATAAATATTGCTGTCTGCTTGAGAAAAGAAAAATAACTGAAGGTGTTGTTTGTCAATGCTTTGTGAAGCACTTTTTAACTTCCAGAGCATTATATTTTATTGCCATCAACTCTAATGAGTCTGTCATATAATTGAGAAGGCACAGATATAGAAGAAAAAAAGCATTCTTGTGCACTAAAGATCTATCCATGTTATCGATCAAGCCCATTACTGTATTATACAAGGCCACTATTCATTTTTTACAGGTGAAAAAAAGGCATCATTTTAGGCAGAGCACTCGCGTCCTACCCGCAAAATACAGATGTTATGCTAATGCTGAGTTTGTATATGAAGCTAAGCTTGCCTTTATTTCAAGTCTAGATGCGTATGCCAACCTATAATCTTGGGGAGTTGCCTCGTTAAAGGCCACACACATTAATAGAGCATATGAATTTATTTATTTTAGTCTAAAAGCTAAAGGGCTGCCTTCCTTCAAACTGGTATCAGGGCACTTGGCAACAAAATCCCAGCATATTAGAGCGAGTGACAGGCCCCCGTTGCAAGACGAGCAGAAACTCATTTGCTTCCTGCATTTTGAAAACTAATCTATTTATCACACTTGGGGCGTGTGATGCTAACTTGACCGAATTGCTGTTTGGTGGACACAGCATACCAAATCAAGGGTTGTTCCAAGAGAGTTCTTTATCTATTTATTTTGTTGTTTTTTCCCGCCTTTTTTTCTTCTCATGATGGAAAGTCAAGCATGTTTATACATAAAATGCCCAGAGAATATTTGCTCCGAAGGGTTCTGTCCATGAATCACAATAGCCTTCTTAAAAAGGGGGGTGGGGGTGTAGAGAGAGAGAGAGAGAGAGAGAGAGAGAGAGAGAGAGAAGAGGGGATGGACAAATCTGCTTACTTTGGAGCTTATTGAGCAGAATGAATCATGCATAGAGATGAAACGTGACTGCAAAGCAAAAGGCTAGCAGAGATTCAGTGAGAGAGAGAGAGAGAGAGAGAGATAGAGAGAGAGAGCGAAAGAGAGAGAGAGCAAGAGAGAGAGAGCGAGAGAGAGAGAGAGAGAGAGAGAGAGAGACTGAAAGGCCAGATGAAATTAGTTCCATCAGGCCACTCTGATTGTTCTTTTTATAGTGTGGCCGCCACCGGGGGAAACAGTGCCTTCTGGGAGTGTCACAGCGACAGGCTTGCTGACACAGAGAACTCTCAATATCACTGACAAAATTGTCCAAGGTGTCAGTATTGGTAGTGACACAGCTCTTTGAAGGAGCGGGGAGGGGGGGTTGAAGTGGGAGTTTTCACAGTTTGCCATTCTCTTTCTCTCCTTTGCTTTCTGCCCCCTTTTTCAGAAAAGCTCTAGTGAAACCGTGTTCTTTTTTAATGCTTTAAACCAGAAGCAGGCCAGAGGAGGGGGCTTCACAGGCAAGACAAAGGGATGGGAGAAATCTGTGAGCTTTGAGTAAATTGCTATTCAGATCATGACACCTGGAATAATAAACTCACCGCATGTACCGTGCATGTGGTCAGAGACAGAACAAATTCATCTGGCTAGCCTGTTTCTTAAAACATGGCACAAATAAAAGAACAAAGAAGCGCTGTAAAGTGTTCACACACATACATACACTGGATTGTTTGTGTACAGTGTCAGGTGTTGTGTGGTACATGTTTCATATGCATTATACATATACACACATACATACACACACACACACACATATGTATATATATATATATATATATATATATACACACACACACACACACACACACACACACACACACAGTGTCCTTTTATCTGAAAATGTTTTCACAG
>JBBPCX010000011.1:14603852-14617394 GCA_037974365.1 Hydrocynus forskahlii
AATGGGTCCCAGCTGAGAATGATGTTAACCTCAAATGTATTGATGGATGTGGCTGAAATATATTCAGTGTGGATTAAAACTCAATTAAAACGACAAATTGCTTGTGTTTCCCTGTGTGCTTAGCACATACAAACAGTCCTGTCCTGGCGATGTCCTTGCAATACACCGGAGCCCTGGAGTGCACAGCTGACTTACACAACTAGATAGGAACACCTGCTTCCCTTAAATTCTCCAGGAAACTGATGGAGACCCACTTAATTAATTAATTGAGGTCACTAAGGTCTAAGCAGTGTTGATAAAGCTAATCAGAGGTGGCAAGTGGATGCACTGGCTCCTTTTGACCACAGAAAATGAAACCTATGTTTTAAGCTGCATCCCAGCTGTATAGTGACACTAACACTGTAACATACACAGCAGTGTGAATAATGTGCACCCTGGATCAAATTTCTTGTGAAATTTAAGTACACATCCTCTGCAGTGAAGAAACGTCTGCGTGTAATGCAGAATAACTGTTTATTTGTTAAATTAAATTGAAAAAAGCAACAAATGTGTATAATACTTTTATAGGTATACATTTGGTTTTTTTTCCTTTTTAATATGTAAAACCTTTTGTGAACTTACAATTGGGGGACATAGGCCAATTTAAGGGTTATGAAATTATGTATTGGATTGAACTACTACCAAACTGGATTAAAAATAAAAAAAAAATATTTGTTGTGGATTCATCCATTTTTACTTTTTCTTCATAGCTCGTTTTGTGGTACTTCCAGACACTTCTATAAAAGAGTGTTGCTGCATTTACTAATCTTTTGTGTACGTTAAAGCTCATAGTGTGATGAGACAGCACTTCTCCATGGGCCACAGCAACATTCAACAAAGTGCAAAGTATGACAGAAACAATACAATAAATAGACAATATAACAATGTGCAGTTGATATAGAAAATTTTTGTTGTATTGCAGCCTGGACTGAAGACACTCAAAGAAACATATAACATCCAAGTGAACAGTATGATAAAGAGAAAAAGAATAACTGAGATGGATAAAGGATCACCCCACTGGTTCAGTATTTTGTTGAACCACCTTTTGCATTAATTACTGCCTTGATTCTGTTGGGATATGTCTCTATTAACTTTGCACATCAAAACTGCGCAGTATTTGCCAAGTTTTCTTTATAAAACTGTTTAAGTTCAATCAAATTGGATGGGGAGCGTTCATGGACTGGAAGTCATTTCACGGATTTTCCATAGGGTTTAAATCTGGGCTCTGACTAGGTTATGCAAGGAAATTCACTTTCTCATTCAGCCATTGTGTGGTCCGTTTTGCTGTGTGCTTTGGGATATTGTCATGTTGGAAGGTGGACTTTCTTCCCACTGACAACTTTCTAGTGCCCCAGCAGTGCCTCAGTCCCTGCTGCAGAGAAACACCCCCACAACAGGATGCTCCAACGCCGAGTTTTACTGTAGGCATGGTGTTTGGATGGTAAACTGTACTGGCTTTCCACTAGATGTATCGTTTAGTGTTAAGGGCCAACTAGTTTGATTTTGGACTCATCTGACCATAAAACCTTTTTTCACTTGGCCTCAAAATCTTCAAGGTGCGTTTTGGCAAAGCTCAACTGAGGCTTAATGTGGCTTTTTTTTAGGAGTGGCCTTTTTCTTGCAGCAGCCCCGTACATGCTTTTAGCAGGCGCCCTTCTTCAGAGCAACTTACAATAATTAGTTACAAGGACAGTGGTTAAAGTGTCTTGCTCAAGGACACAATGGTAGAAAGTGGGGGTTTGACCCTGCAACTTTGTGGTCATCACATTCACAGCCAACTGTTTTACCAAATAGACAACTACCAACTAGGGCATTAACAGAAAAGCCGATTAGTCGACACGTTGACGTCAGAGGCACAAGTCGACGCCCCCTGAGAGAAGTCGACAAGTCGTGTTTTTTTTTTCCTCTCTCTGCATGCGCTTGCATACACAACGCAATCTCCAACTCTGATTGGCTTATGCTTATGCTATTAACCAATTATTACAGTCCCTTCATAAAAAGGGTGGTACCGTTGGCGCAAGTGGAATCTAAACACAACACCCCAGCAAGACGAGAGACGGCAGCAGAGGAGATAGACACACATCACATGTGTGGAGATACTTCCCTCTAGACACACAAACAGCAAGGTGACCTGCACAATCTGCAAATCGGTGTTAAAGTACAGTAACTGCACAGCATCCGAAACGGCATCCGCTAGCTAACATGGCTAATGCTAGCACTGCAGAGAGTCGTCCAGCCCAGAGGACGCTGAGTGGCGCCACGGCTTAAGCTGTTCCCACTTTGTGTTGTGCTCTTAAATTTACCAGAAAATTCAAGGTCTCAGCTTTTGTTTTGTTTAGTTTAATTGTCATGCTGACTGTTAATGTTACAGTGAACTTCAATAAAAGTTGCTCAGTGTTGGACACCTGTGTTCCTCCGCTAGCTGACTCAACTTCAACTCAACTTCGACTTTGTTGACTCAACTTCGACTTTGTTGACGGATAAGTCAATCTGAAAAAATCTGAAGTCGTTAATGCCCTACTACCAACCATAAGACTTGAGGGATTAATAAAGCCTATGAATTTTTCTTTATCTATCTCTTGTCTTGAGATCTTTTGACAGTGCTTGCCACCCATAGTTTACTGTTTCTTTCAGTTTTACTACCAAGTGGTGGAATGCTCCAGTAGTAGCTGTTTTTATGCTGAACTTATCAAAACAATTACAGTTTATCACAGTTGGTACTCAATAAGCTTGGTGTGCAGTGAAGAATGTGATGATCTACACCTGATTGAGTTTACAAATATGTTTTGGAGGGAGGTGATCCTTTATCCATCTCAGTGATTGTTTTTTATTTTTTATTTTTTGCCTGAAGTGTTGTCTGAAATTTAGTTTGTGTGTGTATGTGTATCTTTATTTCAGCGAAATGTGAATATTTTGAAGGCGGAGACTCTTTTCTATACCCACTGTAACAGTATAGTGTGAATGGGGTGTAAACCTTCTAAAATGACTAATATTGCACCATACATATGATATTGCATAAGAGACAATTAACAGAATCCAACCATGTGCAAGGTACAACAGAAATCAAACAAAATATAGACAATACAGCAGTGTTACAGTATATTGTGAATGGGGTGTGAACCTTCCATAATGACTAATGTTGCACCCCTAGTTATGTTATAAGGTTATGAAATAACACAAGATACTGTGCGTGTGCCTGTTGTGGCAGTAAGCAGTAGGTAAAGTACAGGTGCTATTGAAAGTCCATAGTGTAATGTAAGAAGTATAAGTATAAAATGAGTTAGTACACTGGAATGACACTTGGTTAGCCATTTATGTGCAAACAAAGTTTTGATTTGCTGTAGTATGAAACTGTTACACAGTCTTGCCGAACCAGAGCGAAAGCTTCGATACCATTTGCCAGATGGTGGAAGAGAGAAGGGTCCTCTAAATGTGTGGGCATGGTCTTTCACGACGTTACTGGCTCTGTGATCTAGGACGTGTATGGTGTAGCACAAACGCAAAAACAACACATACTCAAACACCACTTTAACAACTGCAGTATATGCACGTCACTCTCAAAGACACCAGAAGACATTTTACAGCCTGATTAGCCTTCACTTGAAGCAGCCCGGACTTGAATCGATACCTGGGATACCCACAAGAAGTTAATTAATAAGATGGTGATTTATCTCCATATATGTTACATTGGTGGAACGGCACAGGAGGGACCATGTCATCTTCCTGTGAGTGCCTGTGCATTACATGTTGGAAGTGCTTCCTCTATGTAATGACAGTGATGGCCAAGTCAGTAATAAGAGAGAGAGAGAAAGAGAGAGAGAGAGACAGAGAGCAAGAGAGACAGAGAAAGAGAGCACTTGGGAGCCAGACAAGATGATGTCTTTTCCGAATACTAAACAACAGTTTGTGTGTGTAAAACACTCCTCATTGTATGGCTGGACAATCCAGGACATAGATCCACCGATCCACATTCAAAGAATTACACATAGATATAATATGCTATTACCTATTCACTGGTGCTTCATAAATAATACAGCAGCTACCTGAAAGCAATATCAAAACAACTATTCCATCAAGGATCACTAAGTTTAATATTCAATGATGGATCGGTATTCATCCCATTGTCAACAAAATGCTATTTCCTCCCGAAAGCAGCTGAAGAGCCCTTGAGCACAGTGGCCTCTCTTATTCCCTTACACTGTCTGCCTGCGCCAGACGACGAAGGGCAGAGCAAGTGAAAATGAAATGCACAGTCGCTGCGCCGCAATTTAGCCAGCAAATTGTAAGAAAGTGGGGAGGAAAAACAGCTCCCAATTACTGCGGCTGATAGAGATACATCATCATTACGCCATTTCAAAAATCATAAGGTCGAACATCACGCCATGATGAACAGCAGCCAGTGGCAGAGGCGAGAGGCAATCAAAAAGAGAGAGAGAGTGAGAGAGAGAAGGAGAAAGAAATGAAGGAGAGGACTGAAGGAGGGAGAAAGAGAAGGAGAGAGAGAGGAAGAGAGTAGGAGGGGAGAGGGGGAGCAAGAGAGAGAGACAAAGAGTGAGAAAGAGTAAGATGGTGAGTAATTGTGAGAGAGAGTGAGACTGAGCGAACGAATATGAGCATGCGTGCGTGCAAAAAAGCTGTTCAGTTTTTTTCCCCAAGTCCTCTTCTCAAGTTTTTTTTTCCCCTCTCTTTTCGGAGAATGTCTGACAATCAAACACATATTCCAAATTGAACTGTCACATGGAGGCTTAAGCATTGCTCATCTCTGAACTGTGCGAGTAATACATAAACATTCCCCCTGGGTGGAGGGCAGATAAGCTATGGGCGTGCGAAGGGAGCGATAGCAGGGGTCATTTCTCCCTCCATTTATCCTCCTCTCCTCCCTCTCACCACTCTTTCATGCTAATTACAAGCTTTGACTGTAATCCCAGGGAAAGCCGTGAACGCTTGTATAGAAAGGCTGAAAGAAAGGTTAGGAGTACCTCATACATACATTCAGAGCGTTTAATGGGCTTGCTGCATGCTTTTAACCCCCACAGTGCTACAGGTCAGCAGCCAGCATGGTCAGTGCATGAAATCCAGCAGTTGCACGTGTGGGGCGGAGCATTGGGCTGCTCCATCATCGCTGCAGGCAGGTTTAGAGGCCTGCTACAGTGGTTTATCTCTCAGCAGGACAGGGACCCTTTCTGAAGGTCAAACACACACCCTGGTGAGTGAAGGTAAGTCAGTAAGTCACTAAAGCACTATGACCTTAAAACTCACACACACAATATGGCCAAAAAGCAAATGTAAATATTAACAATGAACAGACTGAACAAATGTAATAAATTCATTCATTCATTCATCCATTCATTTTCTGTAACCGCCTAATCCTCACTAGGGTCGCGAGGCAGGGACTCCAGCTCACCGCAGGGCACGTTAATGAATTCAATTAAATTTCTTGCACTTTAAATTTAATAAAAATAATAATAAAGAAATGAAAACATTAATCATCTTGATTAATTAGCAATAATTTGTTGGTAGTATACTTATGAACTTCATATGATATTTATGAAGTTTTGTTTGTTTTTATACCTCACAGTAAGTCTGAATGAATGCACCTGAATGAATGCAGTGTGAGTGGACTGAGAAAAGTTGGGGGCATGTTTTTATGAAAACGGTTTGTGGGACTTCTGGTGTTTCTTGTTGCCATTAGCCTTCAGTTGTAAACTAAAGAGGAAAAAGTTTAAAAAGGACTAAGTGGAAAATTGTGTAAACTTGACTTTCCTCCAAACTTTGTTCCTTTAGGTCAGGGGTTACCAGTCCCAGTCCCAGACTCCATGCATACTGACCTACACACCTGACTTGGAAAATGGGGAGCTTGTTAGTTAGGTGATGAGGTGAATTTTATTATTTGTTTATTATTTATTACAAATAATTCATTATTATTTGAAACAAAGCACAAAAATGTGCATACTGAGGGTCGACTGGTCTAGGAATAGGAACCCCCATGTTTTTGTTTTTTATTGGGCCTATTTTTGACTCTGATTACTCATTTAGTCATCAAAATAATCAGGCGACTAGAGCTTGTACTTCCTCTTGCAGAACCTATATGTAATGGTTCTGCTAGAGTAATCAATATTCGATATTACAACGTCTTGAAAGATATCTTGTCTGACAATTTTCTGCTGTGGTTATGCATCGGTGTAGGTGAGTGGAACATCGTACTCCATTAAAACATTTTTGTGATTAAAAACATTTTAAGAAGTACATTTGTCACTGAAATAATGAAATTTAAAAAAATCAAACAGAATGGGAAAGCTACCAAAAATAAATAAGAGAAAATGGTTTGCTTGTCCTGATGAATACCTAATCACGCATATCGTTAAAATTGCAGCAATAGAGAAAACCATAATTAGTTTAGTACCCTCAGGGAAGTGACTTTATGGCTGGGAAGCAGTGGTGCTCCCCTAGTCTCAAACCATAAAATTAACATTTAGCAAAAAAACATTTCTCAAGTTTCTGAAAAAAGAGACCACATTTGCAGTGTGGTACTGTCTCTATTTTTTCTAAGCCAGGAATGGTGAATTTGCTCAGAACACTAACACGACATCCAAAACACACAGCATTCCCCTGCGCATTAATATTGCGCATCAACTGTATAAAGAATGCCACCATACACACTTCTGCACAACACACCTGTGATCTGGTTGGGGGATTCAGATTGAAAGGGAGATACATACTGAATGACACACTTTCTGTCAATTTCCCATTTTACACAAAGGAGGGGGTGGGTTAGTAACGGGTGGGAGAAAATAAAGTCCATGGAAGTCCACGTTTGAGTGGGAGTTTGCCTTTAACTCTTTAATGGGTTCTTCTTTTTGTCCAAACTGTGTGCTCTCCCAAAGCTCAGACTCATACATCACCAGCAAGGCAGACAGGCTGCTCAGTAATAACTCGGCAATCTCTAGAGCAAACAAACAGTCACACTGCATGAGAAGGTATCTTTTTTTAATCAGCCCGATGCGTCAAACAATGTGCACAGACAAGCGCTATGGAAAGAGCAGCAGTGGCAGCCATATACCTGGGCCGAATAAAAAGTGGTGCATGCACACAGAGAATGAATCACAATGAATCCACAGGACTTCCTGAAATACAGAGTATTACTCGCAGAAGGAGACACTTCTAAAAAGGAGGGTTCCTCATGAGTTCTTTAGTAAAGGCAATAGAGACTTATGAAGACTTAAAGTAACCATTTCCTGCATTTTTCTCCCCTTAGGACATTTGTGTGGGTTTTTGGACCAAAATGTTTTTTTATACATTACCTTTTTCCAACCTAACTTTATCCTGACTGAACCGGCTGCTTGTATTACTGTGTATGCATATGTAAACGTATATGTAAATAATCTCTGTTCTGATTGGCTATCCTGCATAATGGCTCATCTGGACAGAAGCACTCCTTATAAAAAAGGTTTTTAGAGGTTGTTGGCTTGAGATATCTTTAAAATGCCAGTAAATATGGACTGTATGGACTTGAAGTTTTAACAGTGTATACTTATTTAATTTCCTTGTTTTCTCATCTTTTAAAATATAACGTTGTTTTAGTTGCTGCTCCACAGTTTGGCCCTTTTGTTCTTTTAATGTACACTGAGCTATTTCATATTATTGTAATCTGATGTGGAATCTGATGTGTTTCTTTAAAGAACATTTAAACTGTGGTTCAACTATATATAGCACCAAAAAAGTTGTATAATGAATTACTATAATGAATCACGGAACCTTTTGGTTCTACACTGAACTCTTTTTGCAAAGAGTGTAGAAACATAGAAAGTCAGAGCAGAAGATGCACAGAAGTGCAGCCTATTTCTGTACTGTTCCTTTCCATCACTTTCAATTATCAAACACTTCCCTTTAAAAATGAGTTATTTTATCACTGCAGAAAGACCAATTGTCCTCCAAGCTGTATTTTACATTAGCCAAAGCCTTTGGAGAGCAAACGACTTTCATTAGGCTTTACAGCTGACTGGCTTCTTCAGTTCCAGTCTCAAGAAACTATTCACAAAGCTCTACAGAGTCACATGACAGGATGCTGGGACAGAAGGGCCAAGATGGATGTGAGCAGAGGATATCAGTTCACATGCACAATGGACACAATTAATCTTCTCTGCTTCTATCAGAAGATTATTTGGAAAAAAAAGTGGGTGAGAGTCCATGGAGAGGAGGATGGGGTGCTAAAATGACTGTATGACAGTTCGAGTCCGTGAGAGGTCAGTCTTCTCTCCAGCAGCACAGACCTCTACACGCCAGAGAAAGAGGAAAAAGTGAGAATATTTCCCAAACAGCTGAGTTTGATGATAGTCCGGATCAGTGTTGACAGCAGCCAGTCAATATTTTGGACAGTTCCAAATTGAAGTGGTGGAGAAAAAATACTCGTTGACAAAGGGAACAATATGTCTTTCTTGCCCCATTTCATCGTCCCTTTCTTCTCTGGCTAAGCTCAAAGGTTACAAGGGTTTTCCCATTGGAGCTGACAGCACTATTCTGGCTCTAGAGCTCAAATTATGGTCTTACAGAGCTTCAAATCCTAGAGTAAACATTACTATTGCATCGTTTCTGTTTTTTGGCCTTTGAAAATGCCAGCTGCCCTTTACATTAATGTATATAAAAATGTAAAATGAGTGGTTACAGATTTTGAAAATATTTGTAACCACCAATTTTATTTATTCCTTAATACATAAAATTATCACTTAAAAACAGCATTTTGTGCTTACTTGGGTTATCTTTCTCTAATATTTAAACTTGCTTGATAATCTGAAATATTTAAGAGTGACAAACATGCAAAAAAATAAGAAATCAGAAATGGGGCAAATACTTTTTCACAGCACTGTATAAATGATTGACTGACTGCATTACTGTAATTCACCAAATGTAATAATTAGGGATGCACCAAAAATGAGGAAACACTTGGCCGAAAACCGAAACCAAAAACCGAAATAAATTATTATTATTAAATTATTAAAAGAATACATCTGTTACAAAACTCTGAAAAAATTGATCTAGCATTCTAACAATGCACAGTATAAAATAAAGTTTGAAATAAAATCTTTTTCTTGGCCCCACTCATGAATAGCCTAAGGGTGCTTTAACATATAGTCCTCTTTAAAGGAACCGAACTCAGTCCTCTAGAAGTGGTCCAAAAAGTGGACCAACAGGGAACTCAGCTCTTTCTGTTCACAGTGAGAGTTCATTTGAAAGAGACTCGGTTCTCTTTCTGCTCCTCCTCAGCTCAGATGGAGCCTCAGTTCTTTTTCTGTACACACTTTAGTTCCGCATCCAGCCTGCCACCATTCTTAAGATTTTTTTCCCCCACTGCTACCATCGTTCTTCAGCTTCTTCATTGTTCTTCAGCTGATGGAGAGCAAGAATGCTTTGAGTCTGAGCAACTTGGTAGAGAAACTTGATCTTGACAAGAAATAAAGTCCCTTTATTTATGTATTTATTGGGTTTTTTATTTTTTAACGATCATTTATTCGTTTATTCGTATTTTTTAGTGTTTTCTTTATTTTCGGTTGTTTCCCGCATAGACATATATGGTTTACCATGTGATCTACCTATGGTAAGCCGAGAGGGCGAAAACAGTCGAAGCGAACTCGGAGAGCTTTGTGTTCAAATGCAGACTCAAACCGTGCCACAGACTCAAACCGTGCCACAGACTCAAACCGTGCCACAGACTCAAACCGAACCGAACTGAGACCACCTCCCGAGGTTGTCTTAGTTCGGTTCGTTTCAGAGGGGTCCGAGTTCGTTTGGCGTGTTCACATATACGCAAAAATGCTGACTAATCGATCTGAGTTCGCATGCAGGCTGCAGTTGCGTCATCATTGCATCATCACTGTTTCGGTCACGTTAAGAAAACATTTGGCCAAAACCGAAAATGCATTTTTTTCAGCCAAAACTTTTCGGTGGCCGAATATTCGGTGCATCCCTGGTAATAATGCACGTTTACCCTCAGTAACGTTGAAGTTACTAAGTTTTTACTTAAGTTTATCTAGCTTCGTTTTCTTTAAAATTTCTTACTTTTCAGTTTTGTTGCCACTGTAAAATATTCATAGGCCATTTTGATTTTTTTAATCAGTACATCAGTACAACTGTTGTAATACTGATGGCTAGAGACTTTCTCAGTGATTATAGTGATTATTAAAAGTAAATTAATTGATTTTATGATTAAATGGTCTGTGTGTAATACATTTTTCATTTGAAGCCAGTATAGCTATCCTCATATTACAGCTGTACAGTGTCTATGACAATTGTGTGTTATATGGGAAACTTTGATTGCTTTGAGCATACGTACCTTAAATATTGAGTAATTCTGAAAATCTTGCATCCATATTGTTAACTTTTGTGATAGATTAACATAACATGGTGGGAGGATAAATTGTTTAAAGAAAAAAAATAAGGACCACCCTACTCAGCATGCATACACTATATTGGGACACACTTCATAATTATTGAATTCAGGTAGTCCCTTACTTCGGGTTAATGCTTCAGCGTACCAAGACATTTTGGACAACGCCATGCTTCCAACTTTGTGCACAGAGTTTGGGGAAGAACCTTTTCTATTCCAGCACGACTGTGTCCCAGTGCATAAAGCAAGCTCCATAAAGCTCCAAGAACTTGACCTCAATTCCATCCAACACAACTGGGATGAGCTGGAACAGAAATTCTGACCTCATAAATACTCTATAGAACGAACGGGCACAAATTCCCACAGAAACACTCTAAAATCTTGAGTGGAGAAGAGTTGCAAAGGTAGCTGCAAATGTTGATCAACTCCATATTAAAATCTATGTTAGAATACATTGTCATTATAGTCCCTGCTGGTGTAATGGTCAGGTGTCCCAATAATTATGTCCATATAGTGTACATGTTGTACATATTTTAGTTGTGATTTTATGGCACATCTGTTTGATATTTTGATCACTTAGTTCCACTTCAGAAAGTCATACTGGGTTACTGATTGCTTTTTTGTGTTTAATTCTATTCTCTGTTGGTTCACCTGGAATGATATGCTGTTGCTCACACCTCTAATTTTCAGGCATTTTATTGAACCCTAAAGTTTTGGGACATGATACCTTCCCAAAAGCAATACTTCAGGAAGTTACAGATTCAGACTTCTCCACCCACCTCTACTGGCAACATGTTTATAGTTTGTAGAACTGAACTTCCCTCTTGGCTGATCCAGGTTGGAGAACCTTAAGCAGTATGATGGTAGCAGCTCTATGCTTTTGCTTCTGAATAATTTAACTTTACCCTGAGGCCAGCAAAAACGTGCATTGTTAAGACTTTTTCCAAGTACATCAAGAACTTTATAGCATTCCTGAAAACATTTAGGGTTTTGAAAAGTTTAGAAAAATGAAAATCTCGTTGTAACACTGCTGGCAATGAGAGGAATTCTAAGCTCACTCTTCATTGGCATAATTTCACATGGAGCAGCATCAATAGAGAAATGGGGCCAGTTTTGAGCACCGCTCACATCAGCTCAGCTTGAATCTGAACCAATGAATGTTGCCACAGATACTGGCCATGAATCAATTACATCTTTATCGTATGAGGACAAGCAAGAAAGACTGCAACAATATTACTAAGAAATTACCCACTTAAGTATAGAGATACAACTACAAACTACAAAACGAGTACGATGTAAAATATACACTATATGGACAAAAGTATTGGGACACACCTTGTAATTATCATATTCAGGTGGCTCCTTATTTCCAGTGAAGGACGATCTTAATGCTTCAGCAGACAAAGACATTTTGGACAACGCCATGCTTCCAACTTTGTGGACACAAAGCAATGTCATTAAAGTCTCTGTTGGTGTAATGGCCAGGCATCCCAATATTTTTGTCCATATAGTGTATGTGCACTTCATTCATTATGTAACTAGTCAATAAAACTAATTTTACCTTCAACTAGCACAATAAAATAATACTCTAATAGTTAATGCACCCAGAATATAGGGGATCATGGACAGACAGGTTGTGGCTTATTGCTCAGGTCTGTGCACTACAGCCAACACATCTTTACATCAGCCCAGGTTTAAGCCTCGCCTAATAACCAACACATTTACAATCCTGCCACTCCCAAGTGTCTCAGAGTGCAACCATGAATATGAGATCAAGTGTTCGGCTCTAATGATATGAGCACTAATATTGATGCCCTGTACTTACAGGGAGGAGGCAAGCCTCTGAAATGTCAACAGTGGCATTTTCTCTGCTTAATGCCATATGGGTGCAGTGAGCTGGTAAAAAGCTTTTCCTCCATCGCCTCCATGCTCAAATGTTAATACTTTACTGAGTGAGTGCTCAGGTCTGCTCCGTTTTCTGCCCTGTTCGTCTAGATGAGCAGCAGCACACTGCAGCGAGCGGTCAGCATGCAGGAAGTGAGCAGCACGGGGTGGCCATGACTCAACCTCGACAGATTGGTGTGGCGTAATAAGCAACTGAACAAGAGAGAGAATGTGTTGGTTGTCCTTCTTTTTATCCACTTGTGGTCTGCACGGAGGCTGGTCTTCCAACCTTCACTCTTTCATTATAAAGCTCTCAGGTGGTCGATAATAGTCAGATATAATTTCCTGGTATTAAGATGTTAATTAAAAAGTGTTGGCTTGAGTGTATTAAAGGCAGCCATGAGAGGCTCTGCATTACAATAATTCTGACACAGTTAACGGGAGTTATGCACAATGCAAAGTGATAAAATTCACCAATGTAACATTTTAAATTATTAATAATGATCACAATGAATAACTCTCCTGCCAGTCAGTGTAGTTCGTTCACAATAGTCTATGGTGGTCAAACAGCATAACACAAATTCCACAAAAAACGCAATGGTTTTTAATACCATGAAACATTACGGAATTCTATGAGTTTCCAGATATAATATGAAAACAACTCATCATTTCAGTGAGCAACGCTAGCCAGATTGTTTTCAACAAAGTAATATGTTCTTACTCATTGTACAACATTGTGTGTTTTTATAGAAATGTATGCTGTTATCATCAGTTTTATTAAACATATCATTATTATAGTAGGGAAGCAGTATTTACACAGTACAAATGATGAGTAGAAGAAGGAAGCTGTCCTGCTTTGCACCAGTATAGGAACTACTCCTATCTAGTAATGAACTAATAAATTAGAACTACTAAATGAACTAATGAATTAAAACTAATATTATTACCAAATATTTTCATATAAATTATTGTATATATTTAGATTTTATATTGTTGTGAATAAACAGGCACACACAAGAACAATGCAGGTCCTCAGGGCAATAACGCACTAAAACTGCTGTAACTTACCAGCATAAAATAAAACATGAGGTACTGCAGTCATTTCATGGATCTTTTTCTTCCTTGAGAGCACGCACTTTCCACTGTTTGTGGGATTTCTATCTCTAATACTGATATTGAAAATATATGTGAAAAAATTCAAGCAACATTAACTTTGTGTACTGTCCACTAAGAATGTA
>JBBPCX010000011.1:14630465-14667067 GCA_037974365.1 Hydrocynus forskahlii
AACTGACGAACAAAAAAATTCTTACCTTATCACTCCTAAACACTTTTTGCATAATAATTTGGAACGCAGTGTAGAAAAAACAAGTTACAGGTCCTTGTCTTAAAGTTGCACAGGCTATGGATGTATCCATGACAGGACTGCACTATGCCTATACAGCAGGAGATTTACCACACATGGCTGACTGTCAGTGACTGATTAAAATGATCAGGCTCTGTAACAATGACGCTCAGTTCACTGTAGAGACTCCCTGTACACAGTTTGTTCTGATTTGTAGGCATATATTCTTTGACACTCCCTGCATACTCTCGTGTAATGGATGAATAGGGCCTTAAATTGTTGTGTGGTGGAAGCAGTTCAATTAAGATCACCATAAAACAACTATTTAACTGACACTGATGTTGATGATTGAGCACATAAGCCGGAGGCGAAGGATGGGGTATATCATAATGCGCCGTACTAAACGAACACTGGCAAATGGAGTGCTTTGTCGAAAATGGGCTCTACAGATTGGAGGCCATGAATTGTGCGACCACCAGGCACTCACACGGTGTACGAGGGGTGGGAAGCAAGGAACAAATCACTACCTTCTCAGCGACATGACAAAAGACGGCTCATTTAAATATTTATGGCCATGCTGGCTGCGCATAAATGATCATTGGTGATTAGATCACAGGCCATCAGCATGGTGATGAGCCAAGGCGATGGAAGGTGGGACAAGAGTATAGGCGTAAATAAGGTAAGGCAAGCGGGAGAAGGCTGAGCTCGTTTCATCGGTACTGTATGTACTGGCACATGACATCTGGAAGCATTTCACTCATTTAAATAAAGGCTGCTTATGTGAATGCAGATGTGTCAATATTCAGAACTAAGGTATACCACAATATTCAAAACAATACTGTGGATACTCTAAAATACACTATAAAGACAAAAGTATTGGTACAAACTTGTTTTGGGCTAGGCCTCTTACTTTCAGTGAAGGGCAATCTTAATGCTTCAGTATGCCAAGAACAATGCCAACTTCGTGGACCCAGTTTGGCGAAGAACCTTTTCATGGTTGGCATGGTTGGATGAGTTCGGTGTGGAAGAACTTGACTGGCCCGCAGAGAGCCCTGACCTCAACCCCATGCAACACCTTTGGAATGAACTGGAACAGAGATTGTGAGCCAGGCCTTCTTGTCCAACATCAGTGCCTGACCTCATAAATGCTCTACAGAATGTATGGGCACGAAATCCCACAAAATCTTGTGGAAAGCCTTTCAAGAAGAGTGAAATTAAAATCTCAGCTGGTGTAATATATCTTTGTCCTTCAACATTTTGGAAGTTGTTCTATAAAGTCTACTCAGGAGATACGCAATGACATTAAGCACTACTGTGCTTTATCTGTTTAGTGCAAACCATCTATTTGAGACAATACTACCACATGACACATGGCGAACTAGATAATAAAGTATACAATGCATAGGGTATAAATATATATAGCAAATTTCATCAGAATATACAAAATAAACACATTTCTTATGATAGAAATAACATAGGCAGATTGAATCCAAATTATTTGAGAGAGAGGTTTGGTCGTGCAGACCTAAATGGTCCATACATGTTGCATCCCAGTGAAACGATGTAGTCCACTATAAATAAGAGAGGCTGCAGTTACTGCAGGGCAAAAAGTCTTTTTTTTCTTAATTTAGACTCTGCCACAATTATGGGGGAGTGTGAGCTTAGTCATGGCTGCCATTCTCAATTGCGCTTTGGGGAAGAGTTTTATTTTGGGTGATGCTGCACCGTCAGGTTGGGAGAAGAGTTTGTTAAGGCTGTCGACCGTGACACCTGGCTAGGACTTGAGTTTAAAAATATTTGACAAAGAAACTAAGAGAGAAACTTACAGAAGCAGTTAGGAAATAAATTCACATTTATTTCATGCTGAAAAGTAAACACTTGCATGGCTATTTTCAATAACGACAATAAAAAAAAAGACCTGAATGCTCTTTATGTGTGTCAATCAGCATAAGCCTATCTAATTTGTTGGATTAGAGTCTTATCTTCCAAAATCAGTTTCACTGGTGTTTATCTGACTCAGTTCCTAGTTCTTTAGGCATCTCTAACTGATAAACCCAAATTGATCTCTCTCTCTCTCACTGTTTCTTTCTCTTTCAAATACCCCCCCACACACACACATGTACTGCCCAGACTGACAAGACAAGAGGTGACAGGGTGGGCCACTGTTTGATGAAACAGTAATGTCCAGACTCCACACCTCCCTGTGAGATGTTCTATCCACAGAAAAAGATATCTAAAAAGGGTTCTTTGGAACAAGGCAATAAAATAACTGATTTTTGGGAAGAACCATTTTAAAGGTCCATCACAAAATATAAAGATGCCATGGCATTTAGGACCTATTTAGGAACCTTCTGGGTTCTCATTGCACCCCCTTGCAAGGCCCATGCACTGACATGTGCAGATGCAATTGACATCTAAAACAGTTTTGCTCATTTGGATTCACACCCACAGATGGCTGTGGCATCATCCCAATGATAGGGCCAACGCATGGACTGTTGCAAAACTGATTCGCTGAACACACACAATGGTAATCCATATATGCATACACTATATGGACAAAAGTATTGGGACGCCAACAGGGACTTTAATAACATTGAATTCAAATACATAGTCTTTCATTTGAAGTTGCCACAAGAAGATCTGGCTCGCAATCTCCATTCCAGTTCATCCCAAAGGTGTTGGATGGGATTGAGGTCAGGGCTCTGTGTGGGCCAGTCAACTTTTTCCACACTGAACTCATCCAACCATGTCTTTATGGACCTTGCTTTGGGCACTGAGGCACAGTTATGCTGGAATAAAAAAGGTTCTTCCTCAACCTGTGTTCACAAAGTTGGAAACATGGTATAGTACAAAACGTCTTGGTGTGCTGAAGCATTAAGATTAAGCCCTTCACTGGAAGTAAGAAAAACAGGTGTGGCCCAATACTTTTGTCCATATAAATGTATATGACAGCAATACGGATTGCGTGCCACTACAATTATATATGTGTATTATGAAACTGATTTCAAATATATGCCATCCTTGTAAAAGTATGTTTTTTCACTTTGATACGTTATGATCCCTCTGATTTGAAGGCCTTTGGCTGGCAGACTGGGTGAGGGAGCCAGACGCAGTGCACTAATACACACACTCCACTATTGGCAGTGGGAGAGGAAAGTCACACACTGCCAGCGGTGGTGATAAGCCACCATACCAAAACCCTTCACTCACTTGCTCCATGCTTCAGGCTCGATCAATAGCTCAGTTTCTCTTGGCTTAGAGAAAAGGAAGCATGTGATGTTTCTCACAAAAATAACTATACAGTGAAGGAAAACACAAATTCAGTCACTTCTGTTTTGGTTTATATATTTTCAGTGCATACATCCAATTCAAATGTACACTTAAAATGTCTTTCTACTTATACAAAAAAAAGGTGTGTATTCATAAGCAAACACAAACACAGTTTAAAAATTATACAGGTGAAATAGTATTCAGACTCCATAAAGTAATAAGGGTACGTTGTTGCAAAGCAATTTGTTATGCCCACAACCAACAAGATTGAATTCACTTCAGAGTGTCTCATTTTTGTCTCTTGTGGAAGCCACTGTCAATATAGAATAACAGGCATCTAGGTGCATCCTATCAGACTAAAGTGTCCAGAGAGATGGGTGGGGGTTATGATTATAGTCTTCCTCAAATGCTAGGATGTCCAATTTTATCTACAGAGGGCTTGTTTTTATTCCAACAAAGAAGGAGGACACATTCAGTTGTTTGAAGTGTGAGACCAATGTATTAACATTGAATCAAATAAGTTCCTGCTTGTTTGGAGTGGAAACCTGCAGCCATGTTTCTCCTTTGTGGTACGATTGGACACCCTGACTCAAATGAGCTTTTTTTTCCTAAAGTCGCTTGCCATTTTTAAGCCAAACTTTAAAATTAAGTTTCATTCTGAAGGGAAGTTCACTTTTGTGAAGTAACTCTCTATGCAGAAGGCAGGTGGTGAACACAATGACTGGAATCCCACATAAGAAAGAACTTTAAAGTGACTAAATCTCAATTACAAAGGCAGCTATACAGGTGGGTAATATTAGTCTGAATGCCAGTTATCAGCATGTATTAGCTACAAATGAACTCCATCATATTGCTTTGATAACGCATATCAAAAGCCTGATTGTCAAACAGTTTCAGAGAGATCATACAGTTTGTAAGAGATGCACTGATCATACGTTATTTTATGTGTTAAGGGAAACGATGTTGAAAACATGAAAGTGCACACATGGATTAACTGCCTTTGCAAAAATAAAGGCAACACTGACCTCTACTTATGTAGCAGATAACTGTTGGGAAATAGGTAATACTATAGGTGGCTGCTGAAAGGGTGAGACCATGGGAAGTCAGTGACCAAAAGCATGACATCAAACGACTTCAAGAGCAGTTCTGGAAAACAACTGCTAAATACTGTAGCACTGTGGGGCAGATATGCGTGCCATCCCTCATTTGCGTGTACAGACTTAAGGCCGACATTCAGCTGTGGAGGAACTCTTGTTCCACACTACGCATGTCTCTTCTTGACAGAAATTAAACATGATGTTAATTAAGAGCAGCATTCAGGCTTCTGTGCAGTTCTTTTCTCACTGAATGCTACAAAAGCAGGAGCGAATGATGTGAGACATTTGGGCTATAAATATGGATTTTAAATATGTTTTTATTGCAGCAATTTGGGATTTTTTTCTATTATGGCCTCTGATCTTAGCTTTTCCTTGTTCTGAGACTGATGCTTAGCCTCGTAGTTGCCTATTGTATCCCCATGACTATAAAAGTGAAACTCAAGGTTCATGTCAACTGAGTATTTGTTGTGCACACACAAAACAGCTGCAGCTAGATTAAACTACTCAAACACTCTACAGTCCTCACAGGATAAAATACACAGCTCACAACATGACAACATAAGCAAGCTGGAGGCCTGGTGGTTAGAGAGATACCCCTGTGATCAGAAGGTGGTGAGTTCAAATCCCAGGGCTGCTAAAGGCACCACTGAGGACCCCTTGATCAAGGTACCGTCCCCACACACTGCTCCACGGGCGCCTCTCGTTGGTGGCAGGCGAGTGTAAGGGACCACTTTACTTTAGTGTAGTGATGGGCACAGCAGTTCTTTTAGATGTGCTGAATCACTAGAATCAGTTCACTAAAAAGGTTTGTTCAAAAGATTCGTTCACCGAATCACCGAATCTTTCAGTGCTTGGCGGGAGGAACCAGCGACTCCGACTTCCTGAACTGATACACAACTGAACGGTTCAGGTTTCAGTTCAGTTCACGGCTTACGGGACCAGGAGACGAGAGTGTTGTGGCTGTGTTGCTTTGACAAACACATTTGTAAAAATAAACTTGTTTATAAATCATGATGTTTTAAGTGTCCTGTCCTATGGTATGCTATTTAACTGGTCTTCTCGGCAAATTTGGCTCAGTGAGTGACCCGTTCATTGAACGTATACCCCACAGTACATTCAGTGAAGGATTCACACCGAACATGCACCGTTCCCTCGCAAATTGTCGCAAAGAGAGTCATGCATTTTCTCTAACTGCGGGTTTTATACACTACTTGTTACATGCTGTGTCCTACTGTACATGAGTTGTTGCGGTGGCAATTTAGCAGAGTTAAAAAAAAAAAAGTTTTCTCCGAGGTACACTCAGAGAAACCCCAATCTCCCTCCGTCGCTCCTGCCTAGTGCCTGCTACAGCTGGTGAGTCTCACTCTCTTCTCATTACTCCCAGTCTAACATTTTAAGTTTGTTTATCTGGAAACTAAAACAACAGAAAATAACGGTCGCCATGAAAGTGTATCCCTCAGAAGAAAATGATTCAGGAGAGTGTGGTTCACTGAGTGATTCATTCATTCAGCTGCACTGCTGACAGCTCAACTGAACTGAGAAACGAATGAATCACTTGAGGAAGTGATTCGGTTCAGTACATTCCTTTAAAAGATTTGTTCTTTTGAACAACACAACACTACGTTAGCGCAAGTGTGTGTTATTTCAGGGTAGATTTTCTCTGATTTATTCCAGCATTTTTTGGCCCAATACTGATACTGAATCTTGTATTGTACCTGTGCCATCTCTACACAAGACACTCAATTACATTTTCTCCGAAAAGGGCTTGGGTTTTTCCCTTACATATAAAAAAGTATTTGTAAACTATGCAACGACCCAGAAAAAAGCTGGTAGCCAAAGCTAGCATGTTCGCCCTCTCTCTCTTCACAGGAACATGGCGTACTCTTGCTCCCTAAAGATCTTGTTGCATTTAAAGATGCTGAACCCTCTCCTTTCCTCACTGACATGTAAAATATTTTGGGAGAGTGTGTGTGGGGTACGGTATTTGTCAGGATACACTCAGCTGCAGTGGCTGTTTGTTAGACCGGAATAGATGCCATATCATTTTCAGTGTTCCCACTCATCTACCCTTCTATCCATCCATCCATGCACACTTTCTAGGAGCAAAGGTAAAGCATGGTTGAAGCACATTTATGACTTTTCAAAGTTGCTGGCCTAAATATTCAAATGAGTAGAAAACCTCACTGAAAATGAAGCATTTGTATGTAGACTAACAGGCGGAGAACACAATAACTGGACTATAAGCCTGTGCTGCTAGATTTACTTTAAAAACAACACGACCAATTTTGTAATATTCTTGTTTATATTTTATGTTTAGAATGAAAAGCTCCAAAGACACAAAGAGCAAAAACAAAATCTTGGTCAGTCTCGGGTATCCAATTAGCTCAATTTCTACTGCTCCTCTTCAGCTCACTGGTTCTGCTGTCTTGTCCTCACAGTAAAGCTGTCTGCTTCTCACAGATCCAGATCCCTTCCACACACACTAGCTTTCCACTTAAAGAAAATTATATCTTTTCTTTGGCAGTAAGTGAGAGCGGCTTTATTATTTCATATTGCTTTTGAATGCAAGTCTATGGAAGGCTAATACCCGGAGATAATGTGGCCGAATGGAAGTGCGAAACATGGCTGCCTCTCAAGCCTCAGGGCCTGCTTTGATATTAAAGGCCATATCAAACTTTATTTTAGGCCGAGGTGGAAGATAGATCCAGGAATAGCAGAGATATATGGCTAAGAAAAGGGTTGTCACACACTTACATTTCTGGGGCCAAAAGCAGTCAGACCATAGTGCAGATAGTCTAAACTGAACTGCCCCAGTGTTCTCCTACAATCTCCTGCTAATGTGTACCAGTTAACGAAAAAAGGATATTTAAATATGCATACAGGCTCATTAAATGGAAGGGTAACAAGACTACAGTTCAATCAAAGATCATGACAGCTAACTCCAAGCATGACTTTACGCTGATATTGATTTTAGGAGGTAAGTACTGAAACAATGCACTAAATGAGTTAACGAATGGACCGTTAACAGCCATTCCCTTTGTCTGAAGCTGATATTTTGAAAGGAATGTCTTGATGGAAAGATGGCCGCAAGCACAACACAAAAGGTGCATAAAGCTTTACAGGACAAGAACTTATAGGAAAACCTTCACACAACACTTACAGCCTTGCTGCACATTTGTTTTTCCATTTTTTGTCTAATTAAATGAACAAACAAAACTATATCTACTATAGTCCTGAAATGACTGACTGACATAGTTTACTGTACTGCATTCTGTTTATTGGCTGTTGTACTGTTGTCACCTTTTGTCGGCTCTCATTTGATGCTAGATGTAGCACTGTGATATCCTTTCTCTTTTAACATATGGCTGTGATAAGAAAAAGTCGCTAAATTAGACTTGACTTGACCTGAAAGATCCAAGCAGGACAACAAGGAGACAATAGTACCGGATTATTAAATTTAATCTCATTTAATCTCATATAGACAGAGAGGTCTATGACAGCACAGCAATGCTTCAGCAACACCATTTAATCTGTTTAAAAGGTAGTGATAAAGTAAAGTGGCCCCTTATAATCACGCGTAAACACACCACACAGTGTGAACAGTCTGAAATTCTTTCTCTGCATTTAACCCGTTCACCAAGTGAAGCAGGGGGCTGCCACCAATGAGTGCTCAAGAGTACCTCAGTGATGACACTAGTGGTCCTAAGGTTCAAACCCACAGGCGTAAAGCCCTAACCACTAGGCCACCCAGCTGGTAAACAATGAACCATGCCATATAATCTCTATAGTTTTGTTTTAACCATAAATATGACAACGGTAAAAAAAAAACAACTGGGAAAATACACCCCTACAGAATGCTACTGTCTGCTGGTTAGGAAATGTGTAAAAGACATTCCCTATGTTTTATCATGTTAAATCAGACATTACCATATAATTTATCGTTACCTTTTAAGTCAGTGGTGTAGCTAGAACATTCAGAATGTATTTAAATATTTTTACAGAAAACAAACCGGACCTGAGGGTTCAAAGGACTATACATCTTTCTTCAGAACAACCACTATAACAACCAAACACTGGGGCACTAGTGCAGGATAACTGAAACCAACAAAAACATTATTCAAAACATCACTATCTTGTACTAGTTTATTACCACTAAAAATAGATAATTTGCTGCCACTGTTATAAATCTGTCTTGAAAAATCTGTCTGCAAATTACTGAAAACAATCATGTGCCAGTTTATTAAAGAGCATGTCAAACAGGCTTCAAAAATAAGCAAAGAAGTCTCTACCCATGCAGTTTTGATGTGCTAAATATGTCTGAACTCATAACACTTAATAGGAAAAAAGTGAATAATTTACAATGTAATGTTTAAGATCCATGTGTAAGACATATTAACACTTAAACTTACCGCATTCAGAAGTAATATGGCTTTCTAAGGTTATTACTAATGAGTGGTTATCATTGTTCCCTGTACTGTAACATCCCACACATCCATTGAAACAGGCATTTCAGTTCTGTCATATTCCTAGTCATTCTGAAAAAAGGCAAAAAAATACAACACTTTGATTTTGGCTCTGAAGATGAAAGGATAATGTTAATTTAAACCTTAAAAGACCCCCTTTAGAATGAAGCTTTTGGGCATTAGCAACACCAATCAGGGTCATCATCAGAGCTTAATTCGTCGGCAAAGAAACCACTTTCTTGATTTCAGGAGATGGACTGTCCTAATTTAACTAGCTATAATTGACAAGATCTATATGGGATAAAGGAAAGAAATGTTTTTGCGTCAATAATTCACATATACAGACTGCAGTTTTATGGGGATATACAGACTGCAAATTTTTAAAGCACTTAATTTTGAGAACATGGAATGCAAGTGTTTCTCAAGTTAAACTGAGTATTTGTCAGTGTATTATACTTCTGCTTGTATTTTATGGGTGGGCAATCTGATGATATACAATAGTTTTCACAATAATTTACAGCACATTTCCTCAGTGTTTCTACAACACAGTTGATATTTAGACTTAGCCATGTCATTTTTAAACTGTCAAATTAAACATGTAGGTACACTATATGGACAAAAGTATTGAGACAGACCTGTATTCAGGGTTTGGGCTAGGACCCTTACTTCCAGTGAAGGGCATTCTTAATGCTTCAGCATAACCAAGACATTTTGAACAATGCCATGCTTCCAACTTCGTGGACACAGTTTGGGGAAGAACCTTTTCTATTCCAGCAGGACTGTGCTTCAGTGGACAAAGCAAGTTCATGGACATGGTTGGATGAGTTCGGTGTGGGAGAACTTGACTGGCCCGCACAGAGCCCTGACCTCAACTCCATCCAACACCTTTGGGATGAATTAGAATGGAGATTGCAAGCTCTGTATTAAAGTCTATGTGTTTGAATGCAATGTCTTTGAAATCCCTGTTGGTATAATCACCAGGTGTCCCAATACTTTTGTCCATATAGTGTGTGAAACAACCAAAGTTTGGTTTGAGGGCCATGCCTGAAGCTCCTCCGAATTCCTTTCTAATTTCCTATCATTCCTCTCTCTACTTTATGTCTCCTGTTACAACAATTTTGTGGCCCACCGCCTCCCGACCTCCTCCTCTAGTCCTCCGTCTTATCTCTTAATCCGCACAGACTGGCAGACCAGGTTCTCTTTCCTCCTACAGTCATTCAGTCTCTTCAACCATATGTTGAAACCATGGTCCAAACTTGCAAACTGCACAGCAATAAGCTGTTTGCGAGCCCATGATGCAATTATTTATTTATTTATTTATTTTACAAATCACTGATTCTTTAGTTCCTTAAGTTGAAAAGTTAACTAATAATTCCAGTATAGTTTAGTGTTGCATTGTTTAAAAAAAAAAAAAACAAACACACAAAATCTTTTAGCCCCATTGTTCACAAACCTCAGAAAAACTAAACATCGTGATGGTGTATTGTGAGAGATTCAAGTCGGAACAACAAATTAATATTTACACTCATCAATCAAAGTGACAGCACATATTAATGATGAAAAAACAGATTCTGGTTGGTTAATGTCTGAGACTGGCCGTCTTTTGGGTTTGCTGGAAGTGCCCATTTGCAAAGTGTCACATTTAATTTCTCTCTGACATTAGGGTAAACAAACACAGTGCTCATGGGCCTGATAGGAGGCTAGTCGTCCTTTGAGAGGGGAGGAGAGGCTGCTTGTTAAGGATCAATTTGTGCGGACAGCCGTACAAATGGCAGCAAGACACAACGTTGTCTTTGGCGCACGCTCGCGTGATTGATGGCTCCACACCTGCACCGTAAATCCTCCTGACAATGCAGAGACGGATCTCCTGTGCGCATTCATTCACTCCTTCCCTCCTCCTCCTCTCCTTTCTTCCCAGTATATCCCTATGCCATCCACTTATATTTTTTGTTGTTGTTTTTTTTTTTTTAAAGAAGATATCGAGAACACATCGCTCACACTTCTCCTCTTTTATGTTTAGCATCGTAATGTGCAAACTCAGAAGGGCTACACATAAATATGCTTATCAGACACTTTATATGTAAATTTGCAGTGAGCAGTGAGTGGCAGGGAGTTTATATTGTGAGGCTGTTATAAAAATTAAAAAGCCATCCCCGGTGAATACAAGATGAAGTCATTTCCGTACAGCCCTCCGTTTCTTTTATTTTTTGGTTTTTTTCCTCAAAATGTTTTTTTTTTCAGAAGCAGGCCTACAAGACACGTCTCTCTCCTTCTAACGAAAAAGAACAAGGGCTCGGCAGGCAAAGTGTGTAAACCCTAAAGTTAAAGGCAGCAGAAGATAAAAGAACTTCCCTCGGGGGTTTGAGAGAGAGAGAGAGAGAGAGAGAGAGAGAGAGAGAGAGAGAGAGAGGGGGAGATAACAGTCTTCCCTGGGGAGTCCAAACCACTGTTTGTTTCTATGGAAGCACCACAGGCATCTTTTAAAAGCTGACGCCCTAATCAAATATGATCTGTTCACATGTGCCATCCTTCTTCCCCAGGGTGGCCTTCGGCCTCTCTGATAGAGAGGGAAACGTTTCCATACCACAGAGAATTTAAGTTGTTAGGCCACAAAAACAGAAAGTGGATCAAATACAATCTGAGGGAAATAAAGCATAGTAGCACAATTAAAATAGACAGCATAAGCAAATATCACCCATGTGGAAAGGCATGAAAGTTTTATATAATTTTATATTCATATTAATTCAGGTCTGTGCAATGGTTTCACAAGGCAGAAGCATAAGAATCTGATAGCATTTTTTTACTTACCTGTATATGGCATATACATTTAATAATAAAGGTGCCATAAAGGGTTATTGGGAGCCATTCCACAGACTGAAAAAACACTTTAGCTTCCCTAAAGAACCTTTTAATGGATAATCTTTATGTAGGATAGAAAGAAAAAAGTATCCTGTCAAGGGAGCCCTGAGGACTGCTTTGAGAACTGCTGCTTGAAGGAAGCATAAGTGGTTCTTGTATGGCTTTGCTCCACAGAACCCTTCTCAGCCCCGTTAAAAGTGTACGTGCACTTTAAAGTCAACGTGAATCAAAAATCATAACACATTTTCCTTTTATACTGAGCTGAGCATTTTAGTTCAATCATGGTGTGGGGGCTGAAGAAGGGGGAGATGAGGAGAGTATTACAGGTTATTTTCCTTGCTTCACTTTACAAAGTAACATGATTAAATCACAGAAGACATTTTCGGGGTGGGCCAAAGTCATTACACTGTGATAAAAAATTACATAAAAGAACTGTGTTTTGATTTCAAGTTGACCTTAAAGAAATGTATGCTTCAAACAGTTCTTAGAGGAACATACACTAAATGAGCAAGAGTATCGGGACACCTGACCATTACACCAACAGGACCTAATGACATTGCATTCAAGTACAGATGGAGTTGGTCCCCGCTTTGCAGCTATTACAGCCCTTCTTATAAGGCGTTCTACAAAATTTTGCACTTTTTCTGTGGGAATTTGTCTCTGTTCATTCCGTGTTTTTGTGTTCAGGCACTGATGTTGGACGAGAAGGCCTGGCTCACAATCTCCATTCCAGTTCATCCCAATGATGTTGGATGGGGTTGAGGTCAGGGCTCTGTGCGGCCAGGCAAGTTCTTCCACACCAAACTCATCCAGCCATGTCTTTATGGAGATTGCTTTGTGCACTTGGGCACAGTCTTGCTGGAATAGAAAAGGTTCTTCCCCAAAGTTGGAAGCATGGCGTTGTCCAGAATGTCTTGGTCTGCTGAAGCATCAAAACTGCCCTTCACGGGAAGGAAGGGACCTAGCCCAAACCCTCAAAAAAAAAAAAAAAAAAAAAAAAAAAGGTGTGTCCCAATACTTTTGTCCATATAGTGTATCATAACCAATTTGTGTACATTTTTTCTTGCATGTTTGTTGCATGCCAAAAAGTAAGGCTGTCTGTATGCCTTGTTACCTGCAGCAAAGAAATTCACTTTAGTGGCAGGTGAGAAAATGAAGTGAGCAGCATTTCCGAGAAGAATGATTGCCTTTAAATGTACTGTTAACCATGATTATGTATGACAAATTTGAGATTCTTCACCACTGTTTCGCCTGCCAATCACCTGCTTTGCGTGAGAACAGTCTGACAGGTGAAAAGGTTTGGTTACATGTGGTCTGTTTGGCCCATGGGCTGTAACTGCAATTATAAATCCAAACTTGATTTGACCCTTTTATCTGGAAAAAAACAGCAGTGATTGCAATTTTTCACAGAATTTGCAAGTCTTGCAAATTCTACAGGGAATGCTGTGTTTTTCAATGGATTCTGTAATCATAAAATCATAACACCCTGGAGGGACTGCATATGTGTTCTGATATGTGTGTGTGTGTGGAAGAATTCTCTGGAGTCCTCCCTGTATAGTGCAAATGAGAAACAATTTAGAAATGTATTGCTTGCTTATTGCGTGTAATGCGGCGCGATGCACCTGCATGCGAGTGGCAGATATCATCTGTTTAGGATTCAGCTCACCTCTGACTGTTCCCTGACTAACACAACTTGACGGAGAGGGATTTCCAAAAGAATAAAGTCTAAACCTGACACACGATGAGGTGAATATAAGATTTATCCTGTTGTGTGCGCATGTTAGTGCCCTCCTGCTGTAATGGATCACTATAAATAATTAAGTACCTCACTTCCTCAAATTGCTTTGGAGCAAAATAGGAAGAAATGCAGGGGGAAAAAAAGAGTGAAGAAGGGAAAGATCTTTATGATCTCAGCACTGACTGAGAGCTCAGTGTGCCAGTAATTAATATGTCTTTCAAGGAATTTTGCGTTATTTTAAATTTCTCTTTCCAGGAATTTTTCACCACTTATTTGTTGCCATTTTCCAACCATGGTGCCACGGCACCATCCATATTCTCAGCATCTTTAAAGAGCATCGTTAACATAGTGCTCATTTGAGCTATTTTACGCATTTCAAGGCATAAATTTGGGGTGAGAAAGGGCACGAATCACACCACGGACAGATGAGGGGCAGCTGGGGTAGAAGCGTCCTGTTATTAAATGATGCAAATGCCCAACTGCGGCTGTGGCATCTCATTAGGCACCAAGGGCCCAGTCACGGTTCCAGATACTGCTCTCTCTCTGCAGGCGATTGGCTAGTAAAATGTGCATAAAAAGGTACAGAGCAGCATGTGACAGAAGGAAAGGCGGATAGTTCTGGATGATTCTGCATTTTAGCACCTTCCAGTGATTCCCAGAGACTGCTGATAAAGCGGACAAAAGGGGGAAAGAAGAACTGAGCAAACAAAAGCATAATGAAATCTGGTATGTTTGTGTTACTGCAAGCTTTCTAACTTTGAGGATCATACTGTCCCTAAGTAGAAAACAACAGAGTTTGCTGTCTTTTACAAAGCAATTCTCACCAGCCTTTTTTTTAGTCTCAAGGAAATCTTTGCACTGGGTTGGAAATTAAGCACTAGTTATGCTTATGATTTCCAGAAATTATGTAAAACACAGGAAAATCTGCCCTCAGCCAAACATATCTTTATCATGATAATTTACACCAAGCCAGGCTTTTCTGAGCATATCATGTGTATAATCAGTATTTATAGAACAGTAAGGAGCTGCATGTTTAATTAAACAGATTTAAACACGGCTCCAAACTGAAAAGTTGTGCTCTGTTGTTAAGAGCTCACAAGTCTGAATCCCAGTAATGCCAGGGGTCCTGTCCTATTTCACTCAGTATAGATATGCAATATGTGAAATGTTCCTCAGAAAACCTCAAAAACTTAAATATTGTGTTCTGTACCATATACTATGTGTTTTATCCTCCCAGGGACAACACTAAAATACTTATTTCTTCAACAATACCAATACTGTTTCAACCAATTTTCATTCTTATAAAACTTTTAAGACCTAAATGTGATATTCGTATTGAAGAAATTGAGATTTAAGAGCAGGCCTTCATGCTCAAATGACTCAAAAACTCAAAAATACACAGCTTACAACACCTCACAGTTTTTTTTTATCTGCCTTTACACTTTTGAAATACAACAAATTCTGGAAATTAATTTTACTATAATCTCATTTTTGATGGCATACAGCTTTCTCAGTCATCTGGACACAATTTTATTTAGAGCTTCCCAGCGCCCTACTAATTAATTGACCTGTGAATTTGTACAGAACTAGCATGACCGAATCAATTTCTCAATTTATTAGCAACCAGACAGGTTTTAGGCTTTACATTGTTGAAAAGTTTAATCCCAAATTTTTGAATGGAAGTGTATATCGGTCCTGTTGCCCTGGGTTAAACCAGACATTATTATGCATCACCAGCAAAGGGGCCCAGACTTAAGCACATTCTGGGCAACCATTTGTGGGACTTTACAAAGCCTGTGGCACTTTACTCTAATCCAGAGTACACTTTGGTTCTATGCATTTCAAATGGGCCAGAAATACAGACAGAATGCTCCATTTTCACAATCTACCCAATGACCAGCAATCGCATTCAACTTATCCGCTAAGTAAAGAGGACTTAAAATGAAGGGAGAAGAGAAAAGAAAGAATGTGTGTATGTAAGGGGAGGGATCAAAGTCAGGCTGTCCTAACAGATGATGTGTGGCTGCAAATGGTGAATCTCTTTTCTTACACAATTAAAGTGTGCAGTCATTGATTTCCGATAGGCCGCTCAGGTGACTCTTTTGCTACTGCCTGCTGTCACAGTGAGCCCTGGGGTAAGGTGACCAGTTCCTTTATCTCTCAGTTGTCCTAAAGCAGGTACGTATAGGACGTAGCGTTCCTTCAGAAGTGCCACCACAGCAATTTACAGAGCCAATGCCACTCCCAAACTCAATCTACTTCATTAGCTAATGTAACCAGCATGTAACCTGGGTGCCACAGAGGTTACAGTTCCCATAGACAGGGCAGGAATGAGTATTAGAGTATTAGGGATCTTCATTGTAAACAGACATGGTGCATTATCGCCCAAAGAAGAGCTTTTGTATTATGAAATGATCCAGTCCAAGCTCCATCCAGTGGCAACCAGGATGTGCTACTCACTTTTAAAAATAAAGCTGCCAGATAGGGTTCTGTGTAATGATCTGACAGAAGATATTTTAGCCATTTCAGTTGATGGTTCTATAAAAAATGCAAATGAGGTGTAAGAGTGCGAAGAACACATTTAAAATATAATGCAACTCAATATAACATAAACGTTCTGCACCAATGAAAAGTTTTCCTAGAACTATAAGTCTAAGCCTGAAACCACTTCTAAAAATGTAAAAGAATTGAAGATCTTCAATGTAACGAGAACATCTAAAGGACTATGTTTGAATCACTTAATTGATACCCCACTGATACTGCCAACTGAGAATCTTTATATCAGCATAATATATCCTTACACTGTCCTTCTATCAGTTCTGAGAAAAGCAGCATTTAAGGTAAACACAGGCATGGCAGAGCTTGTAAGAAAGAACATTTCTAGCAAATAAAACACAAGAGACACACAAGCAGGCTCTCACCATAAATAAACTTGCAGGTTTTGAAGATATTTATTCATGCCCATATGTCCAAAATAGCTGAGCACTACCCATTTCAATAACAAACACCCTCTACAACAAATATTTTTCCTGCAAGGCAAAGCATTTATTGAAGTCTCTCAGTTTTAATAGCTTTCAGTGACGACATACCAGCGGCATGGCTGTCTGAAGATTTAAACAGAGTCTGCTCTGGTGAACATGACCGCTGTGTGAGCCATTAATAGGTCATCACGTTGTGGACTCAGTGTTGATGCTGCATGCATGTCATATCATCTCACTGCACTGGCCAATGACGCTGCTGACAGTAAGATGCATCCCAGGTTCTTCTACATACAGTTCCTTGGTGGCAGCAGACGAAGACATGCCATGTGAGGCGATAAAGTCGTAAAACAAAGGAACATGACGAAAGTAAGGAGTATGAAGTTTGCAAGATTGAGAAAAGAGTCTCCTTATGTAAGTAATGTTTGAGCACAGAAGGGCAGACTACATTAAACCATTGATTTAATTAAAAGACAAATAATGTGATTCTTTGGATTTGTATGGAAGCTGTCTAACGTACACTATATGGACAAAAGTATTGGGGCACCTGACCATTATACCAACAGGGACCTGAATGACACTGCATTCAAATACATAGACTTTAATATGGAGTTAGTTCCCCTATTTGCAACTATAACATCTTGCACTCTTTTTGGAAGGCTTTCCACAAGATTTTCTGTGGGAATTTGTGTCCATTCATTCTGTAGATTATTTTTGAGGTCAAGATGTTGGACAAGAAGGCCTGGCTCACAATTTCCCTTCCAGTTCATCCCAAAGGTGTTGGATGGGGTTGAGGTCAGGGCTCCGTGCGGGTCAGTCAAGTTCTTCCACATTGAACTCGCCCAGCCATGTCTTTATGGAGCTCACTTGGTATGCTGGGACACAGTCATGCTGGAATAGAAAAGGTTCTTCCCCAAACTGTGTCCACAGAGTTGGAAGCAAGACATAATCTAAAATGCCTTGGTATGCTGATGCATTAAGATTGCCTTTCACAAAGTAAGGGACCTAATCCTAACCCTGAAAAGCAGGTGTGTCCCAATACTTTTGTCCATATAGTTTAGCTAACATAAAATAGAATCTCATAGCCACTAGATTAGCATTGTAGCAACTACATGCCTAAATCACAACATTTGCCTTAAACCTTGCATGTTCTGCAATATCAGAAAATACATAAGCCAGTCTTTTTGAAATGACTAAACAAATCAGTGAGGTTTGAGGTAAGTGTGATGACTTAAGCTTGAGGTTTCCATAATGCAGGAACCCTGGATAAAAGCTTCAGTTACTTGTTAACTACAATGTTAAATAGAATCTCCAGTGCAAAACTAAAGAGGCAGAATTTTGAACATCAAGCACATTGTCTTAAGGATAAACCTCACAAAAGACTGATCTTTCCTTTGCAAATCATTTTCAGCTAACTGTTTAAACGCATACTTTTACACAGGACAACTCCCCAGACAGCAGCAGACTGGTCATCTAAAGTAAGTCACATTCTAGCTCATCAGACTCTGCAGCTTTTGGTTAGAAAATGGGCCTCTAGTCTCTCTTTCAACAGCTTGCCATGGCTTTTATGGCCATGCTCTGGAGTTGAGGCACACCATGAACAGCCTTATTTCCCTGAAATAAATTGCAGAATTATGCCTCTGCTTCAGTGTTAATCTGCAACACAATAAAAAGCAGAACTCCGGCTGACTGCTTGAGTCATTCCATTCCTCACAATTTTGCTCATGATATTTGTTACAAAGAAATAATTTTTTTTTTAAAAAGCCTGAAATAGAAGACAAATGTAAGGCAATCAGTTGCTTAGCCTGGAAGGCACATAATCCATTTTACAGGTTTTTTTTTTAATCCATCTTACAACATAGCTTTTTCGTGTAAGCTGAGGAGCAAGGAAATGTCAGTCTGGACTTGTGCTGTGCTTCATGTTTATTGCGAGAAGTGAGAGGAAGTGACGTGGGCTTTCTCCAGAGAAAAGCCTCTCTCCCTGCAGGGCCTCCCTGCTCAATTAGCTCACCTCAGCTTGGCTCTTTCTGCTGAAGGGGGGAATCAGCATGTGACAAGCTAGAGGGCGAGAGAGAGAGCTGGAGAGTGTGAGAGTGAGAGAGAGAGAGAGCTGTGCACGTTCACATGCCTGTGTGTCTTGGTGGCTCAGAGGAGTCCTACTCTTATGGATTGGAACCCCACAGAGTTCATCTTAACGAGCCTGGACTGCTGAATTCAGTGCTGTTAATTGATGGGACAACTTAGGGAAGAAAATAAATAAACCCAGTTGAGAACAGCAGGTCTTTTTGCACCAGAAGACTGTGCAGGATCTGCAGTCCCAAACTGTGGGCATGACTCTTTTGTGCGGATTTTAATGGCTTATTAAAATCCCTTTTTTCCAACCTCTCTTCATCCTTTAGAATTTACTTTTCTGACATATCTAGACAACCTTTTTTTTTGACTGGTTGCCCTGTATTGCCTCACTCAAAAAGCAGTCTAGGCTGACACGCTCCTTGTAAATCTTTTGTAATTGGACTGGGCCAATAAGGGAGATATATGTAATAGTGTTTGTTTTAATAACATTACAAAACAATTTATTCAAAACAGTTTTTGCTGTTTTCCTAACAGTACAGTACATGGTGGAATTTAACATTATTTATATCCCACATTAGACCCATTATTATTACAATATTTATATTTAGCATTAAAGTTTCAGTTTTCCACAATGTGGAAATAAGGTAAATGCACATAGGCAACAGATGTGGGGAGAATAGACAAAAGTGAGATTAGATCCTTTCCACCTACTCCAGTTTAACAAACCATTAACATCTGAAGAACAGGTCGTTTGAACTCCCACACAAAGCAGCAGTAGAGTGAAAGAGTGAGAAAAAGCAAGTGAAGGAAGGGCTGGCAACAACCAGTCTTCCACAGAAACATTTCTTTTTGCATCCTTTTGCAAAATGACTTTACTTCACACAAAGATACAATACATTAAGGGAAAGTGTCCTGTACTATAGACGCATATGAATCACTGAGATGGCCTGTAGATCTGCCTTCAGAAAGCCCTACAGAGGCCAAGGTCAGCATGGGGATTCAGGGTGTTCTCTTTATTATATTCCAGAATTATCACCCTTCATCGTCCCATAAACATAGGTGTGGTCTCTTGAAGGACCACATGCAGCACACGCCTCAAAGGCAATGTCTGGGAGAAAGGCTTTGGAAGGAGAGGGGGGGAAAAAAAGAGGAAGAGAGAACTGAAGAAAGTGCTGGAGCAGCAGATCTCAAGGCCAAAATCTATTTAATCACTGAATAAGGACAGTTCAAGAAGTGGCAACGTAATATTCCCTGCATAAAAATTCCCTCAACCTCTGCTGGTGACCTAGAGACAGTGGCGCTGGCTTGCTTTTATGACACAGAATACATTTAGACAGCAAAAAAGCCCACCACCAGAAAACTCATTTCATCCATTCACCACAAAACTGGCCTCGGAAATTAATATACCCGCGATAGCCAAACCAGACTAGACTTGCCACCAAAATGCGAGGGAAGCCTACAGAGCAATTTGGCTCAGTGCCCGGTGGTGCACATCCGAGAAAAAGAAAAAACAAGTGAACTGCGCTGATAGTGGTAATAATAACAACAACCTTTGCAAAATGAAAGTATGGAGGTCAGTAATTGCTATGGAATGTGAGATAGCATTGAGTCACGTGTTGTGTTTGCTGATAAATTGGTGTGGAGGAGAGCGAGATCCACAGTGAGGCAGTGTAGAGACAGGAATTCACAAACACAGTGGCACTTTCTCTCTAAGGCTTTGGAAAGCAATTAAGCCACTGTAGAGATGATCAAACACAGGCACCACAGTTACTGGATTTCTTCACAGTTCTGGTGACCAGGACATGCAACATATGCCAAAACAATGATTTAATTTAATATTCAAAACCACTGGCAAACCTAAACATGTTTTTATGTGCATGTTGATAATGGTAAAACAATGGTAAATGTTTTCTTCAGGGTCTATTTTGTGTTACAATCCTCTGCATGTACCTCTCTGCCATGAATATATTTTTAAAAATGTGTTTTAGGCCAAAGCTTTATCTCTGAATTATCCTCAAACAATATCTCAGGCATCAGGCAGTGTATTTGTCACCATTTCATGCAACAGTTTTCTGTGAGGTAGATTTTAGAGATATTAACTGTTACAGACATCTGGTTCTTATCACTAGCGCTATGAAAAATTCTGAGCAAAATGAGCAATCTGAGCATCAGACCACTCTGAATGACTATGTTTACATATCAATAGTTTAAATATGAATCATTTTTGAAAACCCTAATGGAATTTCCCCTTAATAAGCATAAATATATAGTAAAGGCTTATGCATCATAGTATGATGATCATCTGCCAACAGTGTTTTCAGAAATTCTTTAAAAAATTAAATATGAAATTAAACATACGTATACAAATACAGATCAAAATCTAAATGATAAATAAGAGAACAGATTCATGTCGGGCATGTTTAACATCTGCCTGCCAACCTGTTCTTTGCTGCATTAACAGAGGAGCATGAGCCCATAACAAGTGATGCAGAAATCTATTACAAGCCATTTTTTATTGCTTAAGAAATGAGGGTTTCTGAGAAAAAATGATGCCCTGAAAAGTCAGATACAGCTCTGGGAAAAAATAAGAGACCACTGCAAAAATGTTCAGTTTCTCGGGTTTTATCTTTTATAGGTGCAAGTATTGAACTGAACAGCTTTTCCTTAGTTTTCAAGAACTGCTGACAATATTTCTCCTCATTTCCAAATAAAAACATTGCTCTTTAAACCATAATTTAAAAGGAAATGACAAAACATCAAAATAAGAGAAATGATGCAGTGTTTACAGAACTTGAACAATTCAAAGAAAACAAATCTCTTGTTCACTCAAACAAACTGGTAATAATTACCTTGGACATACTTCTAGTACTGTTTTACCAACATCACATTGCGAGAGGAGAGTGTTGATTACAGCGGTGTTTTTATACTTTTCTTCATTAAATAAGATGTGACTCAGGTGATCACTAATCAGTACCTCATAAAGCAGAATGAGGTGCTTGTGTAGGAATTTAACAGACACTGGCATGGAATAGTTGTCATACTCCTAGAGATGCTGATTTAAAAATAAATTGAAGTGGTCTCTCATTTTTTTCTGGAGCTGTTTTTTAATCTCACCTTGTCCTGGCAGATGGGACAGATACAGAAGCAGAGGCAAGGAGTCCTGATAAAAATGTACCATCTAAAAAATACCTGGATATCTGTACGAATAGCTCAAAGAAGATGTGATCTGATCTTCATTCGGTTCATGACAGTAAACAGAAGCACTTTAACAAACATACACACACAACATTATATTTGACAGATGCTTTTATCCAAAGTAACTTACAATTTGAGGACACACTCGAGTTTCAGGACAGTGTAAGAACCAGAACCCGAGCTCATTATATTGAACCAGTGCTAAAATGATTATGTAGGTAGTAGTCGGTAAGTCTTTGTTAAATAAATCTATTAAACACAACCGATAAAGTAACAATTGCTGAACAAAGAGTAATTGGTTTACTTTCAATGGAGTTTTTTTACTCTGTTTTTACTCTGTTCAGGTACGGGTTTGAACTGGGCTACCAGACGATAAACTGCAAGATTTTGATTACCTGCTCTTCACAACAAACTTCAGCTCCAGTGTAGTGCAGCTTGATCAAAAGATATTTCAGAGATCCTCAGAAGAAGAGTTGTTGAACTTTATAACTGTGAACAGTTACAAAAGAGTTCTAAAAAAACGGCTTCCCCTGGAACATCATTTACAAATGAAAGAAATACAGCAGTGCTTCTAATCTCCCCAGGAGTGGGCATCCTACAAAGACCAGAGCACTCAGTAGGACAAAAGCCTTCTGCAGAATCCTCAAACCGCTGACAAAGAAGCCCGGTGTGGCAGCTAAGAATCTGCAGGCATCTCTTGATAGCACTTGTGTCCATGAGGTTAAGAAAAGAAAAACACAGAAAAAAGTGAGAGGTGTTCATGTAAGGTTACTAAAAGATTACCAAAAAAATTTCTGCCTACCTTAGGTTTGCTAAAGACCACCTGGATGTTCCACAGCACTACTGAGACAATGTTATTTTCACTGAGTGTCAAAAGCTGAACACTTTTGTAAACGAGCATATTAAGGGTTATAATTAAAGACAAAAACAATAGGTCAACATCAAAACCTCATGCCAAATGTGAATCATGGTGGAGGGAGTACAGTACTGTGGAACTCTTCTGGCTGGGTAGCTTGCAGACATTGATTGACAAACAGATTCAGAGTTGTATTTGAATTCCAAAGCATGGTCTTGGACCAATATGTAAAATCTATACAGTAATCTGTAAACACCAGAGACCACTGCTTCATTTTATTTCCAGCCAAAGCAGAAAATGAGTACAAGGTCATTTTTTCAATGAGCCGAAAACATTTTAGCAGACAATTACACTGAAGACTAAACTACATGTGATTAATATTTCAATATTTAAATATTTCAGTATTTAGTGTTTTGCAGAAATCTGCAAGGAGAATGTTCCATGCTTCTTGTAAACATTAGTAAGATCTTTACACAGTCTTAGCTGTTGATTGCAGCTTCCAATGATCCAAGTATTCCCAAAAACAAATTTAGACATATTAATCCATAAAACCTTAACCATGTCCATTTCAGTGATCTGTTGCAATATTTTTACTAATTTCCTAAAACAGAAGTTTCCTAAATCACAACTCAGCAAGGGCTTCTTGGCAGCATCTTTTCAGACCTACAGCACTGATTTATCCTCTCACAGTTGAAAGATGGACAGCAACACATGGGTTTTATAGATCTAAAGTATCTCTCAAAGATGAACATTTTAAAGGTCCCATGACATGAAAATTTCACTTTGAAAATTTTCACTAGCCTGCTTATGGTCCTGCAGTGGCTAGAAATGGCGATAGGTGTAAAGAGTGCCTTGGTCATCCTACTCTGCCGTTGAGAGAACGACAGCTCAGATGGCCCGATCTGGAATTTTCCCCTCATGTCGTCATGAGGGGAAAGGTTACATCCCCATTCTCATGCTTTGCCCGCCCAGAGAATTTCGCCCCCTCCCTTAAAAAATTTGCACCACCAACTGTCAGTGATCGTGTGAGAGACCACTTTTTCCTGTAGAGACATCATGGCTTGCAAACGAGTGAAGCATGGCAGTTGCTCAGAGCTTAGATGTACAAATGAGCACAAATGTATTTTTTTAGTTCCTTCATGCAAGCCTCTGAAGAACCAGTGGGTTAATTTTATTTTCTCTGGAAATGCGCCAACACAATACAGAGCTGGTCTTGCTGAACGGCTGAAAATGAAGTCTGGATCAGTACCAGCTCTCCTTGGCTCAGCTACAAACCTCGGACAAATAAGTCAACTTAACACTATATAATTTCGTTACTTTTCTGTATAAGGTTACCTGGCTTTTTACCCTCAGAATGTGGCTGTAACATTAGCTCTGCAGCTAACAGCCCAGTTAGCAGGCTGCTGTCGCAAATGTAAAGGTAGATAGCATCAGGTATGTGTGTGAATGGTGTGTGAATACACACATTAACGCAAGTGTTGTACTTCTTTGTTATTTGGATAACCGTGCTGCTGTTAGTGTTATGGCACTCGCAATATCTGCCTTTCCCCTCGTTGACATGACTATGAGTGAGCACCTCTGCAAACCAGGGTGATCAGATGAGAATGGGTCCAATTTGAGGAGTCTTACAACAACAGGGCTATAGGCACTGATCTCAACTGCTTGGCTATCAAGGAAATGTCCCGAATCTCACTATAGGTGAATACAGCTCTTTTACCAGCTACCTGGCCCCTTCCACCACCTCGCCCCGCCTCGCTCCTCCTCACCCCGTCTCTCTCCTCCTCATTATCATTTAAAGCTACAGACACAGAAACGGCACGTCCTGGGGAAATCTCGTTGTGGGACTGGCTCGAAGTGGCTGTAATTCTGCACCACCACTGAATTTCGGAAAGAGACTTCAGATACAGTATTAGGGAACCACCAAGACCTATATAAAAGCATAAAAATTCAGCATGTCATGCGACCTTTAAGTACTGTTTATCGACTGGTGACAGTTTTGGTGGTCAACCAGGTCTTGCATGGTTGTTATGGGTCCAATATTTTCCAGGTCCAAACAGTCATATGTTTAATCTCTGTTTTTGAAAACTCTGTTCTTCCTTCAACTTTTCACTCCTTTATGTATTTTTTACACCTTTTACGTATTTCAGGTGTGTGAGAAAGAAATGTGGAAGGCAGCTGAGGTGTGTCTGTGTGTGCAGTTGCTTGTGTTAGTGTGTTTCAGCGAGAGCTATGGAAAGAGCTTTTGAAGACGCAGCTGTAACTGATTTAAAGATTGAATGGATGCAACAGTAAAGCAGCAGTAGGCTGCACAAAAGTAAAATGAATAAATTAAATGCTGATGTGTTTTATTACACTTGGATATACAGTATTTGTGTACTGCTGTTAAATGTATTTCCTGATTTTATTCTGACACTAACAAATTAGGAGCTTGTGCTTCTGTGCAAAAAAAAGTAGATACATACATTAAATCAACTTCTGAACTTGGAAGCAAGGAAATGTTACATTATATTGAGTATACATAAGGGAACTCTCACTTTTCACTCAACGTGGGTTAACTCAGGCTAAGAGAAATACATGAGCACTGGATTTACTTTCAGTTAAAGAAAAGTAGCACCACAGAGACCCTTCTGAGCTGTAAATGCTTCCAGTCCTCCAAACGCAGTTTTGTGAGGCGAGAACTATTACCTGACTCCGTTTTGAAGGCGATGAATGACAGACCTCCGCTCTGTGGAGGATGCTTGTGCGCTTTGTCGGGACAAACCGAATGCATTGCCTTTGAAGTGCGGGAGAGGCCAGGCGGTGCTCGAGTCTGGGATTTTAAAGGCGTGCACAGAATACGGGAGGAAAATTGTCAGCACCATGGACAGCTGCCTTGAGAGATTCAGCGACTGCAGCAGCCGAGTACCTACATATGCAGCGTGTAAGCTTCATCGGCTCTCCCTCACTTTTACTGTTAGACCTGAGCAGCACTAGACTACACAAAATTAAATGAACCTGTCAGCCTCCCCCTAGCAAAGCCTGAGAGAGTCATGTAGGCTCTCAGCTGAAGAGAGTGAGGGAGTTGGAGTTAAGACTATAGCAGCCCCCTCAAGCTCCCCCCCCCAACACACACACCCCTCAGGGCAGCACCCAGTGATTCCCTCCCACAGCCCGGGCCCCGTGCGCTGCACACGGCCGACTGAATAATATAAAGGCTTTACCCGCTGCTCAAGCATGAGTGGATAATCTGGCCACAAGGACACACTGTGTCAACATTGCACTTATTTATTTATTTGGCACCCACCATCTGAGATGGGGAGGGGAGCAGAAAGCAAAAGCCTACTCTTCTCTCATGTGAGCCTTTTTTCCCTTCTTTTTTTCTTTCCGCTTCTTTTAGGGAAAGGGGTTTTTAAGAAGCTTTTAGGCTCACCCCACCCCACAGTGGCTTGCATGCACGTGGACCATGGAGGAGCACAAACCGACGGATACGTCGGAAGAACAATCAGCTATGCAAGTGCAGGAAATGAGGGGCGCCCCTGGTTTTTAATTATCCAGCTTAATTCTGTTTTCCACACATCTTTAGCCTGTTTGTGGAGAAATGTGCACCCTGCAGTCTTATTGACGGGGCAATTATACAGCTTTTTAAAAAGGGCTCTTTTCTGACTCTTGTTTAATGCCCCAAAACTGTAGCAAAAGAATTTTTTTTGGGGGGGAAGAATTACCCATCACCTGTCAAGGATGCATTTGCATTAATGTGCAATCTTTTGTCATTGGGAGTTAAGCTTGCTCTAGTCAAGCACATGCATGGTTAAGACTCTTCAACTGAAACAATGACACAAAAAGACAAAATAAATATGCCACTGGCATGAGGAGCATCAGTCAAAGAGGCTTATGGATGTTCATTGTGCAGTGCAGGCACGTGGAAATTTTAGCTGGGAGCAAACACTTACGTTAGCATGAATGCATAATGAACACTGCTCAGTCAGTCTTTCTCCCTACTTGATATGTGTAATGACAAAACACCACCAAGGCAGTTCTTTATAGGCCTGGTCTGTGGAGATGGATCTGTACACTTTCAGGAAAAAAGGGAACTGTCCAGGTAGATTTGAGGCCCTCAATGCATAAATAAGGTTAATGTACCACAAAAGCTTAATATACCTTACAGTTCAACAGTGTACCATAAATAGGTTTTAAAGGAACATATTCACTGTTCACTAAAGGAATGGGGATTATTTTCACCGTTCTCTAACTAAAGGTAGTATAGACCCCCTAAGTGCACCACCCTCAGTGACAGTTTCTCTGAGTGTGCAATACTAAGGGTATTCTATCTGAAAAGCTCACGCTTGGGTGGGATTCAATTTTCTTTTTAAAGTGTTAAAAACTTTGACAGACCTGCATACTCAGATGTCAGGAAGTGTTAACGAAGCAAGGTAATTTCTACCTTCTAAGTAACCCAATACATTCAGGTAGCCTTGAATACAGGCCTTACGCTCTAAAATTCAACATGCCAATACTGCTGAACGTCAGATGCCTTTTCCTACCAACAGACTCATACATCATTTAAAGTAGGTCCCGCATACGCCTCACCTGGTACACGTCAAGTGCGATTTCACTCCCAAGTCCTGCGGAACACTGATGTCAGTGAAAGTCTGACTTATAGATCCACCGCCTGCACCTCTCCAGAACTGTCCGAAATCCAGACTCCTGTTTGAATCGCTTCAAAGCATGACTATAAACCCTCTTTGCTTTTATTTTATTGATGGGATTCTTGGAGAAGATTTCATTTATTCTGTCTATTGTGTGTATTAAATATTAACATCAAGGGCATGGCCTTCTTTCTCTTTTTTTAACTCAGTGTAATGTAACTTCAAACTGTTAAAGGCTGATGTGTGTAATGTAACTTCAAACTGGTACCTCTGTTAAAGGCTGATGTTGGTTAAGCTGCATTTGTTGCTCCGTCAACTATTAGACTTTTCAAAAAGAAAAGTTGGTTCACCAGCAAATGGCTATTTCAATGTAAGCCTGCAAACTGTTAATACAGACCATACAACAAGTCTTGGTTGAGGGTGCCATGCCTTTTACCTACCTGCTTCAATGTAAGCCGGTTTAATTGTTAACACAGTTCATGTAATTATTCATGCAGTCCATATAACTGTTCATGCAGTCCATATAACTGTTCACGCTGTCATATAACTGTTAATGAAGTCCATTTAACGATGAATACAGTCCACATAACTGTTAATGCAGTCCATTTAACAGGTCTTAGTTGATGGTGCTATGACTTTTTTTGTCCTGTGGGCTTTTTTCCATAACTTATATTAAGATTAAGACTTGTGTCCTCCTCGTGTGTCTACACGGTTCGTCAGCTCACTCTCTCTCTCTCAGACCACACAAGTTCATGCAATAACTCTTAGAAGTAAATTCAAGGTTACAGGAGCTGAGGGGCTGAACAGCGCCTGACTCGAAGGTCCCTGTGTTCAAACGCAGATGTTTTGGGGGATGTTTGGATAAATGTTGACTCGAAGGTGTTTACAGCGTCGAGTATTATCCTGAGACAGTGTCTGAGGAGGGAGAAGGCTGAGGAGAGACTAAGCCAGCGTGCTGAATCTGACAGGGCTGATCTTACCTGCTCGAAGGAATTCTCCCAGGTGAAGTTGTGGAGGGAGGAGGAGAAGAGGTCCTCTTCTGACAGCCCGGAGCCTGCCATCGTCTCGGAGGTGGGGGAAACGGTTCTTCGTGGAGAGGAAAAATGTCTTCACACCAGTCTGTGTGTCTCTGTGTCGGCTCGGTTCTGCTGCGTCCTGGCGAAGCTAAACGGCAGCTGTTCTGCTGCTGCTGCTCAGAGTCACGTGGTTCCTCCACCAAAAGAGGGAACGCTTCAGTGAGCCACTCACTTCTTTCACCTCCTGTACTCACTCGTCCTCAGATAACTTCTCTAAAGACCAGCAGACCAGACTGACCTGACGAAAAAACGCCTTCTTTCAAATGAGGACCAAAACATTTTCCTGTCACAACTTGTAGATTAGTAGTTTGAGTCAAGCAAGAAATTTCTTCCGACAAGGCAGATACACATATATATTGACAAAAGTATCGAGGCACACCTCCTAATTAAATTCAGGTGGTCCCTTACTTCCAGTGACGGCAATTTGGGAAAACGCCATGCTTCCAACTTTGTGGACAAAGTTTGGGGAGGAACCTTTTCTATTCCAGCATGACTGTGCCCCTGTGCACAAAGCAAGCTCCACAAAGACATGGCTGGATGAGTTCGGTGTGGAAGAACTTGACTGGCCCACATAGTCCTCACCTCAGCCCCATCCAACACCTTTGGGATGAACTGGAATGAAGATTGTGAGCCAGGCCTTCTCGTCCAATCAGTGCCTGACCTCATAAATAATCTACAGAATGAATGGACTCAAATTCCCCCAGAAACTCCAAAATCCTTTCAAGAAGAGCTGTTATAGCTGCAAAGGAGGGACCAACTCCATATTAAAGTCTATCTATTTGAATGCAATGTCATTAAAGTCCCTGTTGGTGTAATGGTCAGGCTTCCCAATACTTTTGTCCAAATAGTGTATATATAAATGGAAATGTAGCTAAATATTATATATTTTGCTCAGGAAAGATTAGGATTTTAGCCTAGTAAAGACTAAATAATTAACCTAACAAAAATGCGAAATTTAACAAAGATTATATATTGAGCCTAGCAATGATTGGAAATTTAGCTTAGCAAATATTATATAGTTAGCCTAGCAACGATTAGAATTTAGTTTAGTTCAAGACATCACCAATACAGTCAACATATTGGTGCTCAGGTTTCAATAGTACTGGTTGCCAGATCCTACCACTGCTTTGTTTCAGCAGAAGTGAGTGAAAGAAGTGAGCTGTGTGATGGTACATGGTAGATACAGGTAAATCAGACAAATGCTTATCCTGCAGGCATGTGGCAAAGCAACTTAACATCAGATGTGGGTTCCGTGCTTCTTTTGGACCGGTCCTTGTCTCTTAAAGTCAGCTTTGATGTTTTTATTGTTAGTTCATGTGTTTTGTCATCATATTGTATAACAGAAAAGGCAAATTCTTAGTGTTCCTGTTAAACTCTATCACAATATACTGACAGTTGCTCATCTCTAAAACATCATCTGTTTTTTGGCTGCAGCACCGTGCACCAGTGGAAGGTAAAAATATTACTAACAGAGTCATTTCTGCTTTCTCCTTTGGTTTCCATCACACTTTCTAATACTGTGTTTCATTCAGTCGTGGTTGTATGATGTGTTATAATGTTTGTGTTTTATTTCCTACAGTCCTCTTGGAATTAAAAAAATTAAAAAACTGCTCACATGATTGTCCCTTGAACTAATGTCAAGTACAAATGAACCAGAGCTGGACAATTCCATAATACATACCCTACCTGATCATTTTCCAAAAGATAGTTTGGATATTCTCACCATCTATCGTCGTTTTAAGTGAAAAATTGCAGGCCCTATTAAATAAACTTCGTGTTTGTTGTTATGGAACACACTCGGTTTTTGTGCACATGTTACAGTAAAGTCAGTACTGATGGCTTTATTTTTAACAAACAGATTTAACTAAGAGAGCGATACTTTATCAAGCCACTACAAATCTTTGTTCTATCATTTCTAAAAGACCTAATGCATTCCACCCTCCCACCAGATATTACGTTCATCACACAGACAGTAACCTTTTGCATTGCGGCTCCATGCTGAGGCATGTTCAGGCTTACCAAAATTGTCAAGATTCACTTCAGTGAGTAAAGTAATGAGAAGACGAAATTGACATTGTTCTGTGTTTGTTGTGTGTCCCCACAAAGTCATGTACCGAAAAGCCCCCTGTGATGTGTCTTTTGTTTGAAATACATGATAGTATATCTCCATATACCTCACAGCTCGAGTGTGAAATAATCCGAGTCAGAAATTAATTGATAACACGTGAATATTTTTCTGAAAGCATCTGAGATTATCTACAAGTGCAGTGCCCATGGCACGGGCATTTGAGCATTTACATGTTTTTTATCTATTGATGATAAAACACTTCACACTCCAAGATCCGTGTTGTGTGTGTTCAAATGTAGAGATGGTGTAAAGATGTCTAAAGCCGTGGTGTCTGTGTAAAGTGAAACAGACATCGTATCTAGGGACAGAAAATAACACATTACAGGTGCAAGAATACTTGTTGTCTGTCACTTTGTGTAACTTAACTATAATTATATAACATATTTACATGCGCACATATATTATATACTTCAATTATACAACTATAATTATATAACTGTCCCCATACAGTAAATGAACCGTAGCACTGCAGACATTTGTGGGTCTATTAAATGTTGACCAAGTCAGACACTGATATTACTCTTACTTAGGCAAGTTTCAAACAGGAGTACTCCAGAGTTTCTATTCAAAACATGTGTGAACAAAGTCTCTGAGTGGTTTGATGTGAAATGGTGCAACATAGAGAAGTTTATGCCTCAATATGCCTTCATTTTGATCGTGATAGCAACCTGATGTCACAATGACTTCAGTGCAAATATAGTCATCCTATTAACTATTCAAAATGACCAGTGAATCTACACACATTTTTTTTCATGTTGATAACGGCAAATTATTGGCAAAAAGGTTTACAATTTTGCTTTACAACAACCTGCAGGCACCTCTCTGTTATTAATAGATTAAAATGAAACAATTTTAGGTCATAGCTTTGTGTGAGGCAGATTTTAGACTTTTAATTACCTCAGGCACCCCATCACCAAGTCTGGGAACAATTTCTGTTTCTGTACAATGAAGTATTTTATATCAAAACTTTGTTGACAACCTAACCATTTAATTATGCAGAGGCTGTGACCGTTAGTTTCGCTATGATAATTCATGCTTTTCTCATCTATGTTCTTCAGAGCAACTGCAAGAAATTTGCCATGTTTTAGTTGTTTTTTCACTTTACCTAAACAAAGATGAATGAAACCTTCACACAAGCATTAGAATCTTTACATTGAAATTGCATCACACAAAGAAGTGTTTAACTCCAAGAAACAGAACCAACACTTCAGTTTGTATCATCAATTCTATTTCAGTTGTGTTCATCGGGCCTGTACATAGTAGTGTTTGAGGAAGCTGTGCTAGAATTTCTCATTTATTGCCATCTCAGTGGTACAGATGGTGTAATGTTTCCTTGAACTCCACTTAGGATCTGTTCATATTACCAGGCTGAAATGGCACAAATCTGATCTTTTTTTTTTTTTACCTTAATGTGACTGAGCCACTTTCACATATCCAATTCATAGCCGTCTGTTTTTCTTCCACTGGACGTGTTACCCCTTTCCTCCCATGTTTGCAGGTTAGCAGCAGTGGCTAGGGTCCTGTCAGTAAACACCACAGAAGAATTTGGCCTTTTTTTTTTTTACCTTCCGCCCTGATCATGAACAGCTGGGAGCCGTAAAGAGTAATGATCTCTTCGAAGAAGATTTGTGCCGCTGGTTCATTCATTTGTTGTTGTAGTTCATTCAGATGGATGGTTACTGATTAGGATGTGAGGGTCCTTTCACTGTTCAGATTCATTCACACTTATGACAGACAAAGGTCACCTACAAGCAGGAAAAAATGGGAACTGAGCACTAATGCTGAATAATTATGAAAGTAGCTTTAAACCAGAGTGAGATTAATTCCCCACAAAATCTCACCATTTCCAGTATATCTGAATCACACAGAATATGCGTCCTTCCCAAAGGGCCTATACCCTGCCACACATAGGCTGGCGAGTTCTTGTCAGAGATGCCATGATTGAATTGTTCCATCGTTCAGTCACCAGAGGGGCCATTACTTCAAATTAGCATACAAATTCAAACCAGGACAGATGGATTTGTCACATTCCAGTCGACAGCATCATCTTCGAGATTGGCTTCGCTAGCACTACGTGATGGAGATAAGACACCTGTCTCGGCTTCATTCAGGACAACTGGTGGAGAAAGGTGAGAGAAAAGAAGAGAAACGCTAAGGTGTCTGCCATAAATGCCCTTTCACGTCTGATGGAACATCCTTAGAGCGTCGTAGGGGGTCTTGGAAGGAGGGGCAAATGGGCGTCGAATGCTGACCGAGGCTCTGGTCGCCGTCTGGCTGATGGGGATACACTGGTGTCTCAGCGAGTTTAGGCTGCTGGATAGTTGGCTGATGCTGGCAGTTCTTGTATGGAAGCACATGTATAAATCTCAATCCTTCTGTTGTCCTTTAGGAGACCTGAAGTGAGCAGGTCAAACAAGGCATTCCTCTTTCAAACATCAAGACTGTAAAACAAATGGCTGAAATTAGTTGCACACTTGAGACTTTCTCAGGCTGAATTTTATGGTTTCTGCAAGTTCTAATTTGGTCCTTACACTGGATGATTGGTCAAAAATTCAGTTTCTTAAAACCTAAAGAGAATGCAATTTCAGTAACAGTTTCATCAGCTTTTCAAAAAAGCTGTAAATGTTTAAGTTGTGTGCCTAGCCCTCTTCCCTAACCCCACTAAACTGAAATGGATTAATGGATTTCCAAGTAATACAGAGCCTTTTTGCTTTCCACACTGTACTGCTCATTCTCACAAGATAACTTAAATACATATAAATAATGAAATCAAGAATAATGTATGTGGTAATTACAAAGGCGAGGATCAATTGAAAACCCTGAGTATGACAAAAAACCCCTCTGCCCTCAAGATCAATCCCACATAATTTCCCGATCAGCTCAAACTAATGCGTTTTCTATTGGCTTTGGAGAGATTTGCTTTCCGGCCCAGTTTCATGGTTGAGTGTGTAAAGCCACGTCTTTAGGAACTCGGGGCTGAGAGCTTTCCTCCCAACAGTCGTCAAAAGATCAAAAACAAACATGCTAATCTCTCGCTTTTGCATATTACACATGCAGTAGCCTTGATGTACAACTCCCACAGCACAAGATAGGCAATTTTTCTCTGCCTCTTCTTCTGTTCACTAAAGACAGACGGAGCCGAGCAGCACTTGTGAGTGGCCTTTCCTCTCCTGGTGACAGGCCTTTGAAACTTCAATTGGGGCCAAATGCTAACTCGAGGTCGCTTTTGAAGCTCCTGCGTCTCCCTCACGTGTCGCCTCGCAGAAAGCTCATCCCTTCTTTCTGCGTGTGATGCCATAGGTAAGGAATGGATTTGGTTTTCATCTACGGCTAATGGATTAACGCGGAGATAGAACAAAAAGAGCCCCTGGGTACTGTGATTAAATGTACTTTCTCTCCTAACCAAAGTGCTGTATGAACACAGCGATGTAGGTCCTAGTCTCAGGGTGAAAAGCACTGAGATGGATTAGGCCTGGTGCTTTCTCAAGGACTCTAAGAATACCACCAATTAATAAGAGACAAGTTAAGAGAGCATTTAGTAAACACAGAGTGTAGCACAAGCCATATAAAAGTGCAAAAGTAAGCTCTAAATGAAGCAGATTCCTCCCTGTAGAGACAGTAAGCCTAACTCTACAGGGAGAAATCAGACGAGTTTTTTCACCTGTCAGGAACAGAGTCAAACTGACACTTTAGTGGAGCTCTGCAAAAAATTGAAAAAAATATGCAATAATGCAAAAATACAGTAATTTATGGGAAGAGCAAAAGAAATCTTTGGTCCACGGGGGGGCCACAGCTCAGCACAAGGCTTGGCCCCCAACCCAAAATCACTGCACCGCTCCAATGAACCTTGGCTGACCTAAGCTTGGAGACACAGGTCCTCAAGGACCCTCACTTCAGAGATGTCCCGCTGCCCAATTCCTGGTGGTTTCACGCTCTGGCTAACTCAGTATCCTTCATTTGAGGAGCTGACCCAGAGAATGAAGAGGCTTTTCAAGAACCTTCACAATGGGGTGCTGCCAACTTTCTTGAGCACACACAATTACATCCAGCCTACTTTTTTCAAGGCGCTTACATGACAAATCAGAAAAGTTGTCCATCAGCAATCACAACAGACCCTGTCAAGGAATGAAAGAGATGAAGACCTCTGGGATGTTCTGCCATGTCTTTACATCACAGCACAGGAAACGAAAAAGGAAGTCGTTTCAAACCAGAAAAAAAAATAACTACTATTGTTGAGAAGACAAGACCTTTTTGGGCCCGAACATTAATCTCAACTATCCATTTTCTCAACAACATATCCCAGTAATTAAAAAAAAAAAAAAAAAAGCATTGTACCATTGTTTTTGTAAAGTTCTTGAATTTCCTTTACCTGGTAATACACAAAGTTAAGCAACACTGAAGGAAACGTGAAAGACTCGATTAAAATGGCATTATCTTATCAGTCTTAATTTTTTTGTATTTTGGCATCTTTCCTTTGAGACATGAAATGTTCACCTGACTAACTGTTGTAGGAACTGCAGCACATTCTGCATATGAATAAATGCTTTTAACTGAGACTGACAAACATACAAGCCAGCTACTTAAAAAGGGCGTATTCTGACAAGTCAACTACAGCTGATATCAATAGCTTTTATTGAATTCAAAGCTTTAACAGAATAAACAAGAACTTGTCTACTCAGTTACAGGTAAAAGTTCACAATGTTTATAAGGAATGTCAACATCCACATGAATGATCATGCATAAACATGGTCGATGACTGTATCCCTGTTGAGCATTCGCTCCCAATTTAACCGATCCTTAGTGCCTACAGTGACCACTTTGCAAAATTCTATTTCAGGTGACCAAAAAAAAAAAAGGAAGGGATGGGAGCAAAACAAAAATCTTATAAAAATATTCTTAACATTAAACTGAAACAGAAAAGAAAAAAAAATATATAAATGACAACCTAATGTTGAAAAGATGACAATGTACAACTTTCAGAGTTCAGAGAAGAAACCTCATGGAGAGCTGAGGGTTGAATTTCATATTGTCCTTAAGCCATCCAGGGCGTTTAGTATTGAGAGTATTCCTTGGTTTGAAGTTTAGCGATAATGCGCTCCAGTTGCCTCTTGGCTTCACACTGAGGGAAGTTGCCCATCTCGTAGTACTGTGGGGCAATTTTAACCAGCCTGAAAAAAAGAAAAAAAATGAAATAAATTATAGCATTGTCACCAGGCTTTTCCACTGGATGCATCTTACACTTTCCTTTTAATTTCAACATTTGCCTTCAATGTTTATTTCTTAAAAGTGCATGCCTGTACAATGTAGTTATACTAATTGTTTACCATTAATGACCAACAGTGCCCTTACATACTCATTAGGTTTGTATACTTTTTACACTTTTTACATGTGAAGACTTTGCTAAGATGCAAAAATCTGCAGTTTGTTTGGAACTTGAAATCAACTTTTAAATAAATGTCCTCACATAAAATAAAGGAATAGTGAAAAAAATTTAAGTTTTACCAAACTATTTTCAGTACTGTCCACTTATCCAAGATACAGTCGACCACCCAAGTCTTTTTAGTTTAGTGGTATAAGGAAGTCTCTTTTGTTTAGTGCTGGAGCTCTCACAAAATTCTTCCCCCAATGTTTTGATAATATATACCCAAAACAACTGCATCCAGATCTTTAATAAGGTGGTGCAGACTTGTCAGTGTGGCACAGAACACAGCATGGCTTCTGGTGCGATAAAATTGAACAAAACTCTCAATTACATTGGAAACAATTATGGTGATTTTTGGCTTCTAGCGTTTGTACAAGTACAAAGTGCTATGATTTCTGACTCCTGCTGAGTTAAAACGAGTATAATTAGTGTACTGATACAGGATGAGCTTACATACATTACATTTACAAGAAACTGCACAGACATTCTGCATTTGCATAAAGGCACACAACACAAGCATAAAGATTTTTAGCTTACCACTCAGGTTTGATGTCTGTGCAGGTGCGTATGTAGTTTTTGGTGGTCAGCACAAACTCATTGTAGAGCACCCACTCCGGTTTATGGTCCAGCACAGTAGAGGGGTGCAGCTGGACCACCTGGTTGTCCTTCACCGTCAAATAGTGCCCTGTACGCTCCAGGTGGGCCACCTGATAACACCCCAGAAGCAAATTAACAAATAAATCTCTCACACACAGTCACCCCCCC
>JBBPCX010000011.1:14667167-14684578 GCA_037974365.1 Hydrocynus forskahlii
CCCCCCACACAGTCTTTGGTTCTCCAGCCACTTAAACATGCAGCATACGAACATGAAGATTAAACTGGGCCATCAGTCTCAATAAAATCCCACAGAAAAAAAAGGCGTCAGCGATAGAGCACCTCTTAATTTGTACACGAAAGCACAAATTTGTCTCACCAGTAAAGGTTAATGTTGACAAATATTTTGGTATTAATGGAGTAATTCAACTAGCCAGGGAGCTTGTTTTAAAGCAGCCCTTTCTGGAAAAATACACTAAAATGGCATTTCTTTTACCTAGGTGGGTCAAAAACTGACTACGACTTATTATGCACTTAAATGGTCACATGTTGAAAGAGCGCCATCCATTATAATGGCAAGCATGAGTGACTGTATGCTTGCAACAGGGCTTATACATATTCATTATGAAGAAAAGAGTACAAAACCTATGGATGTAACTACGGACAGCCAAATAAAAAGTATAAAGCACAAAATGTTTCATCTGCTAAATAATAATCTGCCCATTAACCCTAATAAGCTGTCAGCCATGCTCACATGTGAAGGGATTTGTGGGACTTGGCAACTCTAATATATTGTCCCTTTTGGCAAACGATGTTCAGCATTTAGGCTATTTGCCCATGACTTTGGTGAATGAAGCCAATAGAACTTGATTTATCACGATCTCTGATGGGACCCTTAAGGCCACATCGAAACGGCTGTTTGTTCACATGTCAACACATTAGTTTTGAGCCTCCAAGATAAAAAGATTTAATTCCAACATATTAGCCCAAAAAAGAACTTGGATGGCTGCAGGACAAAAAAACAAAAAAAACAAAAAACAAAAAAAAAAAACACACTCATAGCAGCTTAAGCATCCTCTGAACGTAAGAAAAGCAATAGTTAGTCATGTTCTTCAGGGTCCTCTATATTGGCTGGTACTAATCATAATAAACAGTTACTAACAAGACACAAAGTAACAGAGATAACCCAGCACTGACCCCACTCACTATTACACACACAGCTGAGCACAAACACATGAAAACACACCTGCATGAAGAAGCCGGTGACAAGTGCACGGCGGATGTTGATGTAGTAATCTCGGCTGGTGAACTCAGTGCTGCGCCGCGGCAGGTTGAAGCGGTCCATGATGCGCGACAGCTGCTGCCGTACGTTATCGGCAGACATCAGTGAGCGGTAGTTCACAAAGTTGTCATAGCACCACTGCACCGACTCATGGTCTGAAACGCAAGGACAGACATGGAAGTGTAAGGTATTCCACAGCAACCCAAAAGACCTGAACGCTCTCTGTAGGCATTGCAAAAGTGACATTTTATCTGACAGCCTGACGTTTTAGCAGAGAAAACGTTAAACCAATCTCGTTCCTGGTGCATATGCAGTTACTTAAATGCAGGCAGGCTCCTAATATTTAGCCGTTTTCCTGGGGAATAGAAATTTTTACATCTATTTAAATGCTCAAATCAAAATTAACATGTGTAAACAAAGGAAATATAATGACTACATAGTTACATACATAGAAATGCCTATATTCATGTAAATACTTAGAGCGGGCAGCAGAATACAGAAGAGTGAAAACCACAATGACAGATACATACTTTGTTTAAAGGCGTGGTAGACATTCAGCAAGGTCAGGTGGTCCCCATCGATGTGAGCGAACCTCATCTTGGACTCATCAGCTGCCTTCTTAGCTTCAGTTGGGCGCACAAAGCACTGTGGGACTAAACAAGGTTGGTATGGGCCCCAACACAGCCGCCCATAGGGATGAGTCATACGTTCACCCAAACAGGACACAAGGCCTAGTTCAGACGCTAGAGCACGGCACAGCGTATGCTACACCAAGAGGGGGGTGGGAGGAGGCACACAGGTAGCTTCCGTTTGCCTTAATGTGGGACGTTCCAGAATTGCACTGTGGCAATAAAGTACATCTTCAGTCAAAACAGTCTCAGGAACCATCCCAATCAGGGCATGTTAGCAGGAGCAGATGCCAATTTTATTAGTCCGATTGAAAAGACCTTTTCTTCCAAAATAATCCACAAGAGTTTTGCCTCAAGACTTTCTTAATTCGGTATAATCTCCAACTGGAATTTTAATTAATAGACAAATCTTAGGTGCTTAATTTGGATCAGACATTGCATTAAGTTCATACTGGCAAGTTGGGCACACACAAGATGGGCAATTGGATGGCATGCAGCGCTAACCTGGTAAATGGTGTATCTCTCACCTAAAGCTTTTTTCCAGTCTCGCTACCCTCCCCCACCCCTCCATCGAACAGATTCTGAATTCATCTCAGACAACGGGACACGCTTACCATGCAGTTACTGTGCTGGCACACTAAAGCCACAATGAATTACAGCATTTTTTTACCCACCTGACAGATAACAACTGACACTTGATGTTTGCAAGCGCTTATTTTAAGGTAGTCTGTGGATCATGGCATTAGCTAGCTAGCTACATTTAGTAACTAAACTTTAACAACAAAGCGAATTTAGGAATTAAATGCACTTTCACTTGCGTTTCCACAATTGTATCATTTTTAAAAATACTTTTAAAAGAAAAATTAGCCTCCAACACAGACTATACACAAAAGCTATCCACAAACACACCAATAATCTAAACTCACAGTTGAGTTTAAAGATTGTTTAAAAAAAAAAAAAAAAAAAAAAAAAAAAAACCAACAAAAGGGAAGGAGAAAGGAGTTAGGTGCGCCAGGTTTGGTAGGTCCATCATGGTTATATTACCTGATAGCATGGCGGTGATGGAGAGGATCTCATTGGAGCAGTTGAATTCACAGCTTGCTATAACCATTTTAGCCAGCTGAGGGTCCAGAGGGAACTCAGCCATCATAGAGCCCAGTTCTGTCAGGTCTCCATCATCATTCAGCGCTGCCAGATAGTTCAGCAGCTCCAGAGCACGCATCAAAGTCTCAGGAGCTGGTGAGAATTGATGGTGGAAAAATACATGTTAGAGGGAACTTAAACAAAAGGTAGAGAGGGAAAAAGCCAGACAACGTACAGAGTAGAACACACATCTTCCCGATTATCAAATATCTTTCAAGAGAGGCAATGGTGATTCATTTTTCATCCAACCAACAAGCTCACCAAACCATGGCCACTAAACACAATTACAGGGGAACCCTGCAGTTAATATATCTACACTAGTCACACACCACCAGAGTGAACCCTACCCATGCGCACACACACCACAAAATTCAATTATTGACCTTTGACTCTGGAGAGGCAGGGCCTAATGACCACTTGCATGGTAAGTGAAAATTAGCTTCGCCCTGGGCTTTGAGGAGGTTGCTGAACAGAGGAAAATGCAAAGTTCCTCATTCAATCACTCAGGAAAACTTCATTTCATAAAAGGCGGTCATTAGTTATTAAGACTTTGTATTGATTGCATGTATCAAGCTTTCTTTTCTTCCTTTACCAGGTGAAAGCATGCAGCGTTACATGTGCTGGCTCAAGCCATACAGAGGGTGGAAGCCATTTGGTGAACCCGGGCGGAAAATGTAATCTATATACTGTTCACCCTCCTCAGCAACAAACTATTGACTGCTATAGCAATAGTGGTGCTGATATGTTAAACCAAGACCAAATCAATGAGAGAAAAAACTAAAAGCTATATTAGACTCCAATGCAAGAGGTGAGAACTCAGCAAATGTCATCAAGAAAATGGTCTGCTTCAGCTTCAAATACGTCCAGTTTTTTATTTCAGCAGGTAAGAGATGATGTTTATGGAGCAATAGATTTGCCGTGGAAGGGTGAGAAACCAATGTCATCTATCAAATTAGACAGGAAATCATGGAGTTTAAACATTTATTACATACTTCTAAGAGAAAAAAAATCTTTAGATGTGCCCTTCACATATGCAGCACCCATGGACAAAAACTGATTGGAGGGAGGACAGTCTTTGGCAAAAGCAGATAAGACTATTCTTCATATAAAGCATACTAGAAAGAAACCACAATGTTCAGCTCTAAATTTGTACTTAGTATAAAAAAAGTAGATGGGCTCAAAAAAAATAAATAAAGTTCAGAGAACACGTAGGATAAGTCTCTCACCGTTTAGACAAGACATGTGCACACACACACACACTATCAATACTGGAATAATACAAAGCTTTCCGGCGTGCTTTCAGCCCAAGGCAGACAAAGACAGCAAGCGAGATAGACTCAGACAAAAATAATCATTCACTCCAATTCACATCATGAAGTTTATCAGTAGCATCCTTGATCACCACCAACAAAAGTGTGCCAGGAGGCAGTGGCCAACTGTCAGTCAAAAAGTTAAATTCTTCCTAAAGGGCACAGCTGTAATACTCATACTCCCCGAGTATGAGTATTAACAATATAACACACACAAGTGCTCTTAGGCAGCTCACGAGACAGATAGAATATAAAAGCATTCATGCTATAAAAGTAACCATTTCTTCACAAATTTTATGTTAACAGTAAAATACTGCACTTAAAACCTACCCGAATACTTTCTGACTGGTGCAAAAATACATGGAAGAGACCAGAACTCTCGTTTGAGCCACTTTTATTTTACTCTACAACCGCTGCTGTAAAATGTAATTTTCCAGTACTAAATATTCAAAGATAAATGAAGTTCCGACTATGAAATACTACTCAGTTATATATAGCAGTCCAAGGTATCTTTGGAAAACTTGTCTTTGTACCTGGGGGGTCCATGAAGTCAAAGTGTACCAGGTCATCAATACCTAGCTTCTTCAGCTGTAACACCACAGAGCCTAAATTGGACCTGAGAATTTCAGGATACGTGTTATCCTGTAAGGACAGGGAGAAAGGGGAAAGAGGGAAAGGAGATTGAGGGAAAGACAAGAGGTGGAGAATTAGTTGGAGAATGAATAAGTCCGGGTCTCCCACCAGCCCCTAGCACATACTCATGTGTCAAGACAGCCAAGACTGGTGCATTTGAGGATCTATTTAACATGTTTTAAAATTCACTGTCACCCATTAAAGTTGAAGGCGGTTTTCACATGGTCATTTGTCAGAACGTCTTATTTTAAACAAGGTCGGTTACAAAAAAGAAAAAAGAAAAAGAAACAGATCTCACTGACATGACAAAACTTACAAAGTAACACTACCATCAAAAAAAGAATAAAACATTGGAGATTGGTGAGTAAACAGCATTTTACGGTTTTTGTATGTCCACTGGTATTTCTAAATGAAATGATTATTTGAATAACTCGAACAATTTGATTACAAAAAATATTTGAAAAAAATATTCTTTGCTTCAAGGCTTCGTTTAATTTGTGTCTCCAAAGTCTGTCTATTTAAAATCTCTCTGCTATCTTATCACTCCCGCTTTGTTGACACTGTGCAGCTCCGGTATCACTGTTTCACACGGACTGATGTAACTGAGGCGCATTTCAAAGATTTAAGACAGCGCGTTTATTTTGATCTCTATGGAAACGGGGGAAAATGAAGATCCTGTGTGCGTTAAAGGCAGACAGTGTCTAAAGTGTGGGACCATTTTACACTGCGTAAGGCGGACAACGCAGTGCAGTGTATGCATGGTAAAACAAACCTGGCCCACCACAACAGTAGCCTACATATAACTACCTTATGTATTGGGAAGGTGTGTTTTGAGATGTCACTTGTGTGTGCGTGCATGCGTGCAAGAGGGAGGGAGAGAGAGATGAAGAATGAGATCTTGGTGCATTTGCCTTCTTGCTACTTGTGATCTTGCTACTTGTCTACAAATAATTATAAATACTGTATGTTCTAACAAGCGCCAGCGTTCATATCAGTTAGCAATCGTAAAAACACGTGACCTTGTAGAGGCTCCGAGCCGCGTGGAGAAATACAGTTCACGTGAGGATGCTTTCGGCTCAGGTGCTGCAGCTTTACTCAGCTCTACCTACCGACCTCATCTGGATACAGCTGGAAACTGAACTGTACTGTTTAAGTTGGATTATTAGTAATACTTGATATATATATTTAGCTATTTTGTACCTTTCTACTGTTATTCATATTTTATTCTCAGATGGGCTATTGCAGGGGGTACATCCCTTACTCCTTTTTTCTTAAGATAACGTGAAGGACAAATAGGCTAACCTATGTCTATAAAGTTGTATTTCATAGTTTCTTTTCATGTACATCATAAATGTTTCACAGAAAGGCTCATTAAAAGAGGCTTAGTTCTGGAGCCAATAAGCCAAAGGTTTTAAGCCAAAGGTTTTAAGAGGCCTTTCATGTTGCATAACACACTATTTATAGTTGTTTAAAAACACAAAAGTATGATTTATCCGATTAATCGATGAAAAAAACTGAAAGAATACTCGATTCCAAAAGTATTCGATAGTTGCAGCTCTATTTCTAAACAATTACTAATTTTCAAAAACTTCTCACTTTCTTCTCAGGCCACTGGCAAAACTCACCCAACAAACTGATTTGAAAGTCTAAGTCTCTGAACTCTAGGTTTTAGCATTGTTTTTACCATTATACTTGGACATAATCTGATGATTTATAAAACCTGCCATGCCTTCATATGACACAATTACCAGAAATTGAATATTTTCCTAGTCGCCTGATAAAGGTTCCTTCACATGTGATTATTCAGGACGCATGAAAATCAATGCAGTGTTTTGTGACCACTTAAAATTTTCCATATAGTGGTCACCAAATATTACATCAATGCAAGCAGCATGTATTGTACAATGAGGCACATTTTGCCGTACTGCCCACATTGACCATGCAGTACGGGAGATTCAGCAGAATGAACTTTATCACTCACTTGCATCTCAGTTTTGTACGCCTTCTCCGTGTAGAGGCGGAAGCACTTCCCTGGACGTGTACGTCCAGCACGCCCCGCCCTCTGCTGGGCTGAAGCTTTGCTGATGGCAGTCACCAGCAGTGACTCCACCCTGATGCGCGGGTTATACACCTGTGTGACGCAGAAGTGGAAAGGGAACAAATTGAATATGCAATTCACACTGCAGCAGAGCCCTACTACAATATGCCAACGTGACCCCATCACTCAGCTGCGACAGGACTACATGTATGACAGGAGCAGCAAGGCCATGGAAATGTCAGCAGAATAACTAACTAGCTTCTCCATCTCAGGCCACTGTCAGGGCCCTGCCACTCGGTTTATCAGGGGATTTCAGAGGCAAGAGAAGCAGATGATGGGGTGAGATTAGCCATGCGCAGCAGAGGAGGCGGGCTAACCTTTTGCTTGGCAAAGCCGGGATCAATTACAAACACTACGCCGTCGATAGTCAGGGACGTCTCAGCGATGTTGGTGGACACCACAACCTGCGGAAGCAGAACACAATATCACTCACCTCATTAAGTATTACAAAATAATCAATAATGGTTCATAATAGTAGCTTAAAACAATACTGTGCAACCACTTAATTAACATTTTACTTCAGCTAAATCCTTAGGTATGTAAATGACCACCTGGCATAGCAAAGCAACCACTTAGCTATCAAATATCTATTACTATTACAACAACAAATGATACTGAAGGGTCATGTCACAAGTATCAGGTTAATAGTGAAACATTTGTAGAGTTAATTAAAGAAATACAACATACCTTAAGAAATACAACATGCCATCTTACTAAAAAGACTAGTACCTCCCATCCCCAACACACACAAACACCAAGTAGCCACATCAAAACCACTGACAGGTAAGGTGAACACTGACTATCTGATTAAATTGGCACCCGTCACTGACTGGGATATATAAGATGGGAATGAACAGTCAGTTCTTGAAGTTGATGTTTACCAACTTTGAATCAAAGTGGCTCAGAGCATCTCCAAAGCAGCAGGTTTTGTGGGGTTTTCCCCAGTGTATAGTGGTTATTATCTAAAGTAATGCAAGGAAGACAACTGCTAAATCAGCAAGACGGTCATGGGCACCCAAAGCTTGCATGTGGGAGGCAAGCTTATCTGGTCCGATCCCCAAAAAGAGCTCCGATAGCACAGACTGCTAAAAACATTATGCTGGCTATGATAGAAAGGTGTCAGAACATACAGCGCTAATAGGGCTGCGTAGCCACAGACTGGTCAGAGTGCCCATGCTGATCCCAATCCACTGCCACAAGGCAATACAGAATTGAAAAAGGTGGCCTGGTCTGATGAATCATGTTTTCTTTTTACTTCATGAAGATGGCTGGGTGTGTGAGCATTGGAAAGACCTTACTGGGCCAAGAAATAGCCACCAAGAAATCAAGCTGACAGCAGCAGTGTGATGTTCTGGGCACTCTTCTGGTGGCAAAACTTGGGTCCAGACATTCATGAGGATATAACTGACACGTGCCACCTACCTAAACAGTGCTGCAGAACAAAAACACAACCTTAATGGCAACTGTATTCCCTAAGGGCAGCTGCCTCTTTCAACAGCGACATGCACCCTGCTACTTCCTGAAAAATTGCCCAGGAATGATTTGAGGAACATGACAAAGGATATGCTGCTAACGTCTTGGTGTCAAATACCAGAACACAATTTATATAGAGTATATACACATACACACACACAATGTCGGTGAGCACTGTACTGGTGGAATGTAATGACAAAAATGTAGGAGAATACTGAAAGACACTACAGTGAGCTGTTCCAGCACATAAGCCTAATAAAACCCAACAGGAGAGTACAGCAACAGTTGCTGCAATCAAGTCAAATCGACTGTATGCAGGCTGAGCTGGACTGCTCTCCTTCAAGCAGCCCGTCCAGACACATTACTGCTGCTCTTTTTGGAGGGAAGACACATGCCTGAGCACAGCGTGGTACTTCCTCTCACTGGGGCAGCCCACCTCCAACAATCTCCATTATTCATTCCACGTCACTCTCGCATTCTCACAGGCTCTTGGTCTTGGTGTAAGGGTGGCCCACGTGTGTGGTATAGTGACACACTGAGCACACTCAGAGCTGGAGACCGTAGGAGTCTTTGATATGCCAAGACGACAAAGCGTCTGCTCAAGAGGAGAATGAAAGCTCAGAAGAGGTTGGCGGTAGAAAGGATTTGAGCTATAAATCGCCTCCGAGAAAAGCCTGTCGCACTGGGCAAACAGAGTAACGCAGAGGCAGATGACTCACGTAGCCCAAGGTGTTCACAACATGCAATTCATGATGCAGCATAAGAGAGGGTAAAATTAAAATCAATCACACTAAGAGAGGAGGAATACACAACCAGTTTATATATGTAATTAACTAAAGGTGGGAAGAGGTAACTTCTGATCAACTGGATCAGGAGAAAAAAACAAAAAAACAAAAAAAACAGGCGAATTCAAACAGTAAATTGCATTACAGCTTCAGAAGCAGGGTGGAGATTTCAAGGGATCAGTGGCCAGATTTGCACACAACTGATAAAAGCATCAGGTGCCTACAACATTTATTTTCTCTCTGATTTAACAGAATGCACAGAAATGCACAGAGGAAAGACGGACGAGCAAAAAGGGAAGCGCACAAGTACATAAATAGGTAGAAGAGAAGTCAAGATTCTCCCAGATCCTCTTCTATTACAATTATCCCCTAAAGCACGATTGTCTATGAGGAACAGCAGCAATCGGGGAAGAGAATTCAAATGAGTCACATCACTGTATGGGTCTCGCCATCAAAGTTTACACAAACATGAGAATAGAGAGTCTGGGGGGTGGGATGAGGAGTGGATACGAGTAACAGTTCTTTGTACGCAGGCTTGGTCCATCTGTGGATGTTTCCATTAAGTTCCCATCTCCAGTCCTGCAACTACAATACAAACTGCACAGCAAACGGTTTTAAGTCACCGTCCTAAATAAATCTAAAAAAATTAAGCACTAATTAAACTGTCAGACCTTTGAAAATGCACATTTGCAATTAACAAAAAAAGTTGGCTTTCAGAGTTAAACACTTGGCCAGGAAAAAAAAAATGTTCGGCTCCTGCACCCAGTCATTAGACTAGAAAAAAACCTTCCCCAATTGTCACCACACCTCACCTCTAGACTAAACTGGCATTGCAATTTAATCTAGAAACAGGCTTAACCCATAACCAGGAATCAGGAACTAAATGGAAGACCTGGTGACACTGATAATCATTTTACAAAAAGAGAACACCACCTGGAAAATATATACCTTAGAATATTCCAAGGCAGTAGGCACTGAAATTACCCGGAAAAAGGAACTGCACAACAAATTAATAATCAACAAATCAGTTCATTCATGAACTGAATTATCAAGACAAGACAAAAACACTACTCTTCACAAAGCTGTCACCCAGAAATAACTAAGTCTGACATGCCTATTCAATGGCATTGCTCCAAAGAACCCTTTTTAGAAACAATTTTAAAGAACATATAGCAACATCAAAACTAAGTTTGACGTTAAGATTCCAACTTCAGTTCCTGACACACGTGAGGTAACATTTACAAGCTAGCCATCGAGAAAAAGCACAATTCTCCAAGAGGCTTAAATCCCACCATTTAAGATTGGATTTCCCTCCAGTAAGAAAATGCCTGACTTTAGTTATTCATCTGCTGAAAAGAATCATCTGGCTATATATTCAGAGAGGATGGAAGAACTAGCTGAAAAAGGCCCATCTGGCGCCTCAAAGCAGGGGGCCATGACCCAAGCCAACCGAGCACATTCAAAACAGACTAGTGAATGACAGGATTCTGGAGCTCTCTGTTAGTTGACAGTAGATTCAGTGACATTCACGAGCAGTTTCCTTCAAAAAGGAAAGATAGACTATAAAATACAATACTTTATTCACAATTATCAGCTCAAATTGTATGGCAAAGGAACTGAATGCATCACACATCCTGAGTCATACCCACTGACCCATGCGATGCAGAGAAATTTCATCTTTGTGAATTCAATGATCCACATGAAAAAGGTCTGGAACAAATGTGGGTGGCTGAGCACAAGCCCAGGATGGAAGATGTCTCACCTGAGCAAGTCTAATCTAAATTTCCAAAATTCATCAGAAGAGCACCAATGCACTATTCTATCCTCCATCAGTCACCTAAAGAAAACAGCTGAAGACAAAGTTATCTGGCAAAAGCCTTGCTATATTTACACCATGGAGCAGATTTGATCTCAGTTAACAATTTGAGAAAATGACAGTGGCAAGCTCCACATTCATTAAAAGAAACTGGTGCAGCCATTACGCTCTCCAATCCACGTCACTGGGTATACAACAACACTTTTGTACACTGGGGTGGACTTTGATCTTTAAATATTTAAGCCATTATTGAAAGTCCCCCCCAATACCCCTAACCACATACACTATGGCTTGTTGTTCATCAGTGCTATCCTGCAATGTTTCCTAAGTGCTATAGCTGGACTGACAAGCAGCAGAGACTCCCTTTCAGTATGATGAGGAGCTTCTTGTTTGGCACACAGTAGCCTTTAGCTGGCATTAAAATAATTTCTACACTTTGGACTAAACCGACGAGAAACTGAAAAAGAAAGGTTCGAGACTGCCCTCTGGTGGAGGATATTTCAGGAAAAGAAGATTCATGCATATAGTAACATCTAGTACTGGTGTATTTTATTATACTTTTATGACCAATATAATGAAAAAAATCAAAATCAGCAGTCTAAGCACCAATTACCTCCATCAAAGGTTAACAGAGCTGTCTGAATGCACAAAAAGAGGTATTAAAAACCCCAGACAAAACTGTTAGGCATCAAATACTGATGGTCATAAAAAGAATTTCATTAAAAACACACCCACTGACTACACCGACTGTCCCTCCACTGACAAAATCACCTGCTCATAGTCATACGTACATGAGGGCTTTCCATAAATTTAACTGATTGGTTATATATACAGAGCCAAGCACAGCCCTGGCTGGCTCCAATCTGTCTGTTGCAGTATTGAACAAAACCTTTTCATCAGTAATATCATTAGGGTATCATAGTGGTATGATACTTCTGGGTTATTAGACAGTAAGAGAGGTGGAGACTCTGCCTTACTCTACGCATCCTTCATGAACATCACTGGGGAAAGTGCTACATTGACAAAGTAATCTCCAACACTAACATTCTATTCCTGATTTTGGCCTGGAGATTTCTAGAGTGGGATTGAAGATGACAATGTAAAGTCCTCATTTTATTTTCTTTGCACTACCGTAAGTGATACTTACTAATCCACAGCATACATATGATCAAAGTTTACCTGACAACTAGGGGCTTCATGCTGTGATCCAAGGCTGAAAGACAGAGACATTACTGCTTAAACTAGCTTCATAAATTCTGCTGTTGTCAGTGCAGCACTGGCTACTGGGCTCCTGCACAGGTGTGCAGTTAATATCCACACCCTGTCCCTCACACTCACCAAAGGAGGCTCATTTGCATTGTGGGTAATGTATGCCAGTGGGTTTGACAAGATGACATTTTAACAAGGTAATTTGAGCTCATCTCTATGCCACTGAAGTCACCCAGGGACAGGCAAGGTAGGATGCAGAAAAATAATACGTGAAAGCCAGAAGGCTGGTCAGACACCTAAGAAATCACCAGGGTGTGGGTGAAACACTTCAAAGTCCAAGTCTAGGCTTTGGGGGCTGGGTAAAGGATGCATTACAACTGAGCAAATTTACAACACTGTTAGCATTCACTCCCTGTTTTGCCCAGCATTTCATAGACAGACACTTTTTCTTGTTGCTTCCCTCATTCCAGTCAGGAAGCGGCACATTTCTATCCCAGGAGCGCCACTGTAGCCACACTAGTGTATCTATATCGCTGTTTCATGTCAACATCCCTTTGAACAGCCTGAGCAAACACCGACTGATGCTTGAACTTTTAAAGCAGCCAGAACCCTGGCTTACGGGCAATCAGACCGGCGCAAATTCCTGCACCTCTTTAAACATAGAAGTGGCTGGGGAAGATGAAATGATGACGAGCCACAGAGGAGAAGAGCAGAGGGAAGAGAGGTAGCCGTTTGATTCTGTGCGCACATCAAAAGGTGACTGTGGGAGAATGAATTGAAGAGACTGCTATTGCCACAGCTGCTAAAGGATGAAACAGACTGAAAAGCACTACAGCGAAAAAGAGACTGAAAGAGAACAGCTCTATTAGTCCTAATAATATCAAGTACATAAAATTTTTGTAGGCAATGATTAAACCGGTATTCTGTCAGATCATTTTCGAGGGAAGCCCAAGTGGTCCCTCTCCAATTACCACATGCAAGAGGTAGTGGAGGGGAAAAAAATCTGAAGGTTCCTACTGTCCACACTATCTCCATAAAGTGACTCCACCAAGGTGTATACAGGACAACACCGCTAAAGAAATAATGACATTTTGCAGGGGAGGAAATCTATTGACTGTGATAATATATCCAATAGCTAAGAGTGCATGAGTGATACTCCACTTGCGATTTAGAGAATCATATGCTGACAAAAGCGGCATATGTTGTGCTGCACCAAAGCTTGAGGAGTGCAGAAAAAAAAAGAAAAGGAAAAAAAAAAAAAAAAAAAAAAAACACTTCCACAACCTCCTGCCACCACTCACTGTCCTGCCTGTCTCCACTACTTCAGCTCACGTTCCCATCCTCCCCATCTCTTTCTCTGTCTTGTAGTTGATAAATGATTGAGTAGAGCAGTGCTTGGAAGACGAGAGGTGACGTTTACCTTCCTACCGATGGCTCCGCTGGGCTTGCGAGGTGGGGGAGGCTCGAAAATCCTCTGCTGCTGCTGGGGAGGGAGCGTGGAGTACAGCGGGATGATTTTGATGTCTCCCACCTCCGGGCCCAGGTCATCAATTTCTCGTTTGATGCGTTTGCAAGCTTCGTCAATTTCCTAAAAAAGGGAAATCAGACAACTTATCACACCAAACAGTCGACCGTTTATTCAGTGATGACCAGGGATATCCTAAATATGACATATGTTAAACAGCCCACTGAGTATACTAAACCAGATGCCATTCGGTCCGGTCCTATATTTGTTTCAGCATACACTTTAATGGCATATAGGTGAACATTACTGGCATGTAGGTGAACATTACCCACATCTCTGAGTAGAGAGACATGTTTTCAGAAGGTAAAGAAGTCTAATGTCTGTGGAATGGAACTAAAGTGGCAACTGGGGTAAAAAGAGCACTGCACATTGCAGCCATACTACCTACAAATACACAAACATCAGACTGCAGCATTGGGTAAACCATAAACATATATAAGAATACTGTAGTGGTGTAGATGGATAAAAGATAAGTACAATATGCTATTTGTTGGTTGTGTAGAATAAAACATTAAATTCCAATTCTCCTCCTACATATGTGGGTTCGGCCCTGTTAACATCAAGACTTGTTTTCAATCTACAAGTTATGTCAAGTTTGTAATACATTTTTCTAGCAGAGGAGCAGTACAAAGAAAGCAAGAGTTTATTAACTTTATACACAAATTAAATATGGCAAAATACTAATATACAATAAGCTATATAGACAGTATTTTTATATGGAATTTTACACGTTTTATCAGTACCACCCAGAAGTATGACCTGACACTCAATATTAAAGGAAACTGAATCAGGACATTCTTACAGCCAACACATTCACTGCATTTAGGGTTGGGTAGTATGGAAAAAAATGCCACTATATTGCCATTTCCACAATGAATGGGACGTATTAATGTTTTGACATGGAGAAAAGGTCTAGTGGTGCCATGTTCAAAAGCTACCAAAACACTGTTGTCTGCAACAAAACATTCAAGTACTGAGAAGTCATGATATACCCAGAAAAGTGTACTTTGTCATAGAGAGCTAGCATAGCTAGAAAATATTTCCCACCTCTAACTGTGGTAAGAGGAGACCTAAGGGCAGCAGCAAAGCCTCACCAATTACAGACAAGACATTAAAGTATCATGCGTCCTTGTTCATTAAGTTTTGCAAAGCTGTATCCTGTTTGTCCCAGTTACTTCAGCCAACAGCTGGTTTTGGATCAGTTCTCCACTAATCTTGACCCCAGCCTTTCCATACAAATCACATTAACTGTCCCTGGAACAGATCCCAGGGGCATAAAACACCTACACTGGTGATGGTCTGGTGCTTTAGGGCCAGCACACTTCATGTGCCAGTTGTGATGTGGCTGGGAAAATTAAACCTGGAGAGCATGGTGCTTGGGTGAGCTCCCTGTGGTTCTGCTGTCAAAAGCAGCAGTCACAAGGGCATGTGCACACATACATACAGACAGGCACAGTTCATTATTCCAGATGGATATGTAGAAGGGCTAATGTGAAATGAGAAAGCTGCACTGATGCATAACCCAAAGCAAATCACAAAGGATCAGTTAAGTGAGGCTGAACATTACAAATATAGTGGGCTTAACACGCAGGGGACCTGTGCTCCTCCAGAAAGTTGCATAAATATGACAGTTGACACACAGAATTAAAGACACAACAGACCCAAGCAGCTTAGAAGTGCTTATACTACCCCGAATGCTCTTACACAAAATACTACAGACATATTCGTGAGATATGCAATGTCACTTTTTGCAAAACAAGCTAAAATATTTATTTAATATCACAGTCATTCAGGAAGAACAACTTACTGATTTCATTACATTACACTTCAAAAAGTAATCACACTAAACCCAAGAGTTCTGCTTTATTCTAAAATGTAAATGTGAAATAATCTTTTCAATTCCGAATACTTTAACCAATCAGGAGGGCATCACAGCTCAAACAAATGCACTAGTTAGAGAAGTTTTAAAACCCTCCTTTGCTCGCTGTAACGATTTATGAACATTAAGATGACCATCGTTAGAAAATGAATAAGAAAAAAATAAATAAAAAAAGCATTGCTTATGCACTAGCACCATCATCAGGCTAAAGTGTGCATAGCAGATAATGCTGGCAGGAGAGAGCGCCATCATGTGCCTGAAATTCTACAGTTTCCTATTAAGACTGACTGTGAGGCAGTTAAATAAGTCTGCAGTAACTTCCAGAAGTCCAAACTGAAGTACTGAGATTAAAATACTGCATTGAAGACATTCAAGTGCTTTAAATCTTTATTGATCAAGTAAATGGTTCGAATTTAAAAATTGATAAATAAAATCTATCGCAAAGTTCAGCTTTGTCCTGTAGTCCATCCACACACCGATCTGTTCCCAGGGTACAACGTGTGCATGTAAAACAGGGCCAGCAGACACATGCCTCTTAATCAAAGCCCTGCCACAACAACGCGGGACTGAGTAAATGTGAATGGATTGATCAAATTAGCCAAAGTATTAATAGACCATCAGCCCGCTGGATGCAGCAGCTGTCAGGAGGACTGCAGTCCACGCAGCCAAAACGCCGGGGAGACGAATGAGAGGCTGTGTCCAAAGAAGAGTGCCTGGACCTGGGGCAGGACGCCAACACAAGCCCACTCGCTCCACACAGCCGGCTTGGTACAATGCTGGAAGAACATTCTTGAAATGCTCTTTTTAATCTACACAGAGCAGATGCAAATTAGTTGGAACAGATTCAAAAGAGAAAAATAATCTCCAGTCGCGGCCATTTGGGGCTAATCTGAACCGCTGCAGTTGTGCAAACAACAGAATTTCATCTGTAGGAAGTTATTTAAGATACAGCAAAGAGAGAACTCTGAATTTGGCAAAAATCCAACAGCATCACAGCCCTTACAGATAAACGATCTTAAACTTTATTAAATCAAAGTCACTGGACACAGAAAGGGATTGCGATTCTCGGGAATGGTTTATTTTTATTCATTCATATATTCTACATATATTTCATGGACAGTAATGGCAAAATGTTAAAACTGTAGATAAGAGATCTGGATCCTCATCCAAATCAGAACTATTTCGCCTATTTAAGAGCATGTCAAGCATACAGTGGGATGACACGCATCATTATCCAGCCCCACCCCCCCACACAATACCTTACTTTTAAAAAAGGTTAATTGGGCCTTTAGTGACAACTAATCTTGCCATTCTACAGTAAATCCATTTTATTTCCGGTTAGTTAAATCTTCTGCAGTTTTGCTGCGGTATATTTCACTATTATTTTCATCCTGGTTCAAACTATGCTTCAGGCATCTACCGCCATGGTCAGTCAGGTTTCCTGCTATTACCTTTGAATTTACCCAATAGTTATTTTGACACGTTCTGCTTGACGTTCTACCGACACTCCTTTGGTCTTCATGTCAAGAGACAACAGACTATAGAGGAAATGTCACAAGCAACAACAATTGCTTGTTGAACAGTCCATGAAAACGTAGCTGTGTTTCCTATAACGATCACCCAATACAGATATCATTAGCCCTGAATTAAAACTGACAGTGTTACATTTCAAATCCAGCAGGCTGAAGTACAAAGCAAAAACAACAAAAAATATGTTCAGTCATTTACTGTGTTCACAATACATACACATTTTTCTTCTCTTACGCACGCATGCACACACACACACACACACACACAAACACACACACACACACACACACACACACACACACACACACACACACACACA
>JBBPCX010000011.1:14684678-14703950 GCA_037974365.1 Hydrocynus forskahlii
CTCTCCTTCATCTGTGAACATATTCATCATTTTGGGTATGAATCTAACCCCCAATTCCAGTTGGGTGGGCACCAGTTGCAAGAAAGGGAAAATAAATGACTTAATTTCAGGGCAGAATCTGGGTCACACTCTGCCATCACACAGAGGTTCTTCACCCAAGCACCAAGGCCAGCTGAGTCCACAGTCATTATCAATCTAAGCATTTATCTCAGCTCTGTGGGACTGTGCAGTGGAGGATAAAGGTAGATTTGCTAAATAGGTTTAAGAGAGTGATTGTGTGTGTGGTGTTGCAGGACATATATGGTGGTATTAATGTTAACTTAGTAGCAACATCTGAAAACGATATGTCTTACATAATTATAGGCATCTTGAAAGTACCATGTTCATCTAAAAAAATTCAAACTAAGTGGTCATCAGTAACCATGGTGTGCTTGGTAAGCTAGGTATTTGAGCACAAACAGAGGACATAAAACTAGATCATTAAAACTTAATGTTAATCACACTGCAAATAATTAGCTGAAGTTTCAGCCAGTAAATTCACTGACTCATTTTCTGCATTGAGTGCATTAGCTGCACAGTGTGTTAAATCATTACGTAGCTCTTCTAGCACCTGTCTTTCTGGACACCAGGGGGACTGTTCCAAAATGCAAACAGTAAACAAGCATGAATGCAGCATTCGCAAGTGGCTGAACAGGGGCTTACCTCCTGCCCTGTGAGGAAGAGCAGAACATCGCCCTCGTCTTCCTCGCACATGTGGATCTGGATAACAGTCCTGATGGCTGCCTCCAGGTAGTCTCGCTCTGGCTCCGGCGTGTAAAAGATTTCCACAGGATGCGTTCTGCCAGGAATAGTGAGCAGGGGGCAGCTGTCGAAATACACCTGGAACTTTCCAGCATCCAGGGTAGCACTCATGACAATAACCTAAAGTGGAGAGAATGGCAATAGAGGTAAAATGATGCCACATTTGCTTTTAAGTGGTCGCTACGCTACAACAGGCTGGACTAACCCTGCTGTGTTTCGTCCAGGTCAGGGTACGGTGGTCATGCAATGTTCTCTGGAGCCAATTCCATAAGACACATTAGGACCCTGATGGAGGAAAATGAACCTCTACGCCTTTCAAGTGAGACGTTCCAAGGTCCACCCTGCCGCCTTTCCGCACCATGAGACATCATAATTGCTCTTAATCAAGGGAAATTAAACCTCAAATTCGGATGGGGACACAGGGCCAGGGATCATTTGGAGTCACCTAGACCTCATTTAACAGTCTCTGAACACGTGTATAACCTTTGATTTGAACCCGACAACAAGTAGTCATTACCCATCTGCTTTATGAGAATTTGGTCCAGCACATTCCCCCCATAAAAGGCGCTGTGCCTCTGCTTCCCTTGGGCTGATTGCCTTAAAATGGGATGACCCAGGGGCAGACTCAGCTCTGCAGCAAAACAGACAGGCTTCACATTGCTGAGCGGAATGACCGCATTTGTCTGCAAACAAACAGCCACACAGCTGTCAGCCGTTCAGCAGTGAGGGAGCTTCATCAGTGATTTCCAGGCAATGGAAAAAAGAGATTGTTAAAGTGGAGCATAGATGCAGCAGGGAGAGGAACGCACTCACAAAATTATAAGACTGCAGTCACTTTTCAAAGGGCAGTTTTTTGTGGCTTGAGCTGAAAGTGGACAAAGTTTTGACCCATTCAATTTTTTCTTAACTAAAATGCATCACTAAAAAGTAAGCCAATCTCTGACCTAGACAAAAGAGTCCCATTTCGGTTCTCCCCAGCTTATTATCTCTAATCTACAAATTGATTCATTTGTCCTTTGCTTCAACACCTAATAGATGAGCTATAGTGAGCTCTCATTATTCATTTTTGGCAATGTTCACTGAGACAAGCATAATTCCTCTTTAATTTATTCAGCTTCAGTGTTCCCTTTTGCTACTCCAGCAGGACTATTAAATATGTAAATCTCTCTTTAAAATAAACTGTAAGGAAAAAGGAAGAAAAAACAGAAACTAGGTTAGGCAGCATTGTAAAAGGTAATTCATGGGCACGACATGTCACTGACCCCATGCAACTTTCCTTTGATGTCGAATGCCAGGAGAATCACATATCAGCACTCTCTCGATCAAAGCAGTTACCAAGGAAATGACTTTTGATGAGGTTAGAGGGTTCGGATAACAAGATCACATTACAGCACCCCATTCGGAACGTGAACAGTGAGCGCTTCCTCACTGAAACATATATATACGATGTTGTATTTTTTCCCTGCAGCTGAAACTGGGACTGAAATGGAGTTGAACTGAACAAATTGACAGTGAAGGAATGCTGACATGTCACAGCAGACTATACAGTGGTTGCAAGAGAACTTTAGAGGCATACACACCTTCAGGTCTGACCTCTGGCGTACGACTTCTTTGAGGACACCCATCAGAATATCTGTGGCCAATGTGCGTTCATGAGCCTCGTCCAAAATAATAACACCATATCGCTCGAGAAGGGGATCATTCATGGCCTCACGAAGCAACATACCATCAGTCATGTACCTATAAATAGAACAATTTATTAGGCCCTCGTTACATTTAGCAATAAACTGTACATGTTACTACCCTTCTTCCGTTTCCAGTTTCTTTGTTTTCTTCAGAACAGAATGCACAAATACAGCCATCAGATACAACTTTAAAATTCACTTATCCTGACAGGTTATGTGAATAACACTGATTAACCTGTTACAATGCCACCCATCAAGTGGAGGGATACATTACCCAGCAACTGTACAGTCAGTTCTTGAAGTTGATGTATTGGAAGCTGTAAAATGGGCCGGTATAAAGAGCTGAGCAACTCTGACAAGAGCCAAATTTTGCTGGCCTGATAACTGGGTCAGAGAATCTCCAAAAACAGCAGGTCATGTGAGGTGTCCCTGGTATGCAGTTTTGTACCTACCAAAAGTGGTCTATTGTACTCAGGGTTTTTTTGTTTCTTTCTCTGTTCTAACTTATCGAAGTGAAGTTTTGTGATACATATTAAGTTTTCACAAGAGAACATTCAGGGGTGTATTTTGTTGATTCAGTAATGAGCACTGAATTACAGTGCTGTCTGTAGGGGTAACATCGGATTTTTACATTCTAGCAGTTCAGTGTACACTGTACAGTACAGGTACATTTCCTTTTAGGGGTAATGTACTAAGCTGAGTTCTACAATGAAATTAAAGTGCTTTAATTGCATATTTAGCGTTTACACTATAAAAATAGCCATTTTCAGGCTGTTTTTTTTTTTTTACCACATCACAAATTCAATTCACAGCTGCTCTTGGAACATAACCCCTGCCAATTTCAGGGGTTTGCTGCATGTGGAGCTGCACAGTCACAGACAAGTCAGAGAGAACAAGATTACCTTTGTCCAGCACCAAAAGCACCAATAAAAGCCACATGAGAATTAGAACGGTACTAACCACTGCATACTGGGAACACCCCACAGAAACCACCTAATACATCCCAACCCTTGCCAGATGCCAATAACAAGATAATCAAATGTTATTCACTTCACTCATCAATGGTTTTAATGGTCTAGCTAAATTGCACGTATATTTTATTTCTGTACATTATGCCTCCAGCATATCTTTGCTGTTTGTACATTCCTCTACAATGACCAGAATTTATATATTGACCCCCACACCAAGAGAAAATCATCATAACATGTATGATTCTGTTACAAAGTAAAGACTTACTTGAGGATGGTTTTTGCTGAACTACAGTCCTCAAATCTGATGGAGTAACCGACTTCCTGTCCCAGCATGACGTCCATCTCGTCCGCCACTCTCTGAGCCACACTCATAGCAGCCACTCTTCTGGGCTGAGTGCAGGCTACACCTCGCTTGGGCCCCGGCAAAGACCGGACCATGTCCACACACCACTGAGGGATCTATCATTGAAACATGCAGAACAAAGGCAAGCATTTTAAGGCAAGTATTTCTTTGTCAGTTGTCCTGTTTAGCAAAGACTGTCAGTGTACATTTAAACAAAATTTAGGCCAGGTAACGATGCTGGGTAACTAGTTCAGGATCACAAACATCCCGAGCTCTTGGCATTGGATAGAGCTCTATAAATTCCAGACAACACAGTTCCACTCTCTGGGGGCTTTATACTCCTGTAACTTTAGTATTGGACATGTCAAGTTAAGGATCGTTCTCCCTAATGTTACGTTCTTTTCTACAGAGATTACACAAACTGTGAGTTTACATTTATGTGCGTGTGTGAGAGTGAATTAACTTATCTGAAGTGTCTGGATACTTTTGGACATGTAGTGTAGGTGTAGTGTAGTGCAACTGTGGCTGACACCCTTGTAAGACCAAAACACTGGCATGTCAGTGTTACTGCTTATTGAGAATGGTCCACCACCCCAAACTGTGGTCAGCGATGGTCCCTTTCCACTGATATGATGGCTAATACCTATAGAGTACAGTTATACTGTAGTTATTTCTAGTAAAATGGTCAAGTACTATATTCCACATGTTGCTCCCATTTGCCAACCCTCTGTATGTTGCAATATAACACAAATACTAGTATTTCAGTCATGTTGAGCAGTCAAGTGTCAATAATACTACTGCCTGGAGATACAGTCTAGACATGTCAAACATGTGGAGAAAATAACTGAACAAACCACAGTAGTCATTTTCACTGTGTCTAGTCCAGTTTAACAAACCTGGGTGGTTTTCCCAGATCCAGTCTCTCCCACCAGCACGAAGCTCTGGTGGCGGGTGAGAATCTCATTGAAGCGCTCTTTGTACTCCCAGACAGGCAGCTGAAGACGCTTCTTAAGGATCTCATAGTAGCGTGGTGTGTGCGGCAGGTTGGTGAAGGGGTTGATCTGTTGATGCACAGCTGCCTGCTTCAGAGGAAGCACTCCTCCCACTGCTAAGCTTGAGTTCATGGCCACACCGGAGGACTTGCTCTCCCTATCTCTGTCCCTCTCTCGATCCCTGTCCCGATCTCTGTCACGATCCCGATCCTTCGAGCGGTCATCACGATCTCTATCACGGTCTTTTCTGGAAATAATTGAAAGTTGTCGTTAGAGATCATCAAGAACAAAAGTGCACTTATACATGTTAGAACGAAATTCACCAAACAGCAGTGACATCCATGACACTTTACATGGGCTAACAGTACTGGATGTTTCAAACATGAGTGCAAAACAAACAGCTTTCCAGTCCATTAGGTGATGCTACTGTGCTGTAAAATCTGCTGTTTATTCATGGACGGAACAACTGATGCAGCTGTATAACTCCAAACCAGTTAAATAGTCATTCTAACATACTTTCATTCTCCACTCTGATAGTAGCCAAATCTACAGCGTGCAGTACAAGTACTGAACAATGAAACCCTAAACACAACAAAATGGTAGTTTTAAAATGTATGATGATACTTGTTTAAACAACACATGTCTCACATAAAAGCTGCTACTTCGTTAGCAAAAGACATCTGATCAATTGTGCAAAGGTGTACAATTAGACAATGGATAACTTGTGCAAGAGCTGAGTTCTCAGGAGCATCAGCTAAGGACATAACGACCGATTCAAGGAATAATTTCCACGTTAAAATAGTTACTATCAAATTTAGTGTGCGAATATACATTATAACTCATTAATATGTGAAAAACTGGACTAGCCTGTTTAATCAACACACTTTGGGTCTAAGCAAAACATCAAAGTTAGGTTAAAACCTGACACTTTATCCTGCGCTTGACATTAAACACATCAGCCATTTATTCCAGACTGAGTTACATTAGAGTTCTCTAACGCTGCCACTACTGCTGTCAAACAACTACTGCAAGCCTACAGCCATCAGTTGGATTAAATGAAATCAGTTTACAGTGTGGCTACCATTTACGAGACAAAAGGAGGGAAAAAAGTCAGAAATTTCTGCTTCCTATCTGCAAAACAACAAAAGAAGTTAGCAGGCTAACATGAACTAGTTAGCAAACTAGCTCTTGTTGTTGATATTAAGGTTTATTATTATTATTATTATTATTAAACATTTCCCAACTCAGAGTAATTCTCTGCACCTACAACATGCTCAACTCGTCCAGTATGCCCTGAGGCTGCCCAAATATTAAGAAATAGCCATGAAATCTGAACAGGCCTCAAGAAAACACCAGCTAGGCTAACAGCACCGGCTAGCTGGAGTGATATCCACACACTTAACCATAAAACTGTTCATATTAGTGCAGACAAGGCATTTGGGCTTAACTGATTATAACCAGAACTGCAAAATAAGAAATAAAACGTAAAAAAGGACAACGCTAACATTAGTTATCGGGGCCGTTCTAACACGTGCTAAGCGAGGGGCTTTAGCCGAGTGGTCTTACTTTAACCTTCATCTTCCACAAAGGGTCTGTAGAGTCTGTTAATGTGGACACAGTGGCACTGTGAGGGGGGCATAATGCTGTCTCTCGTATCTGTGAGTTTTAAGTCTCTTTCTGTCTCTGGTACCCACAAAAACGAGGCTGAAGCTTATTTATTATACCGACTCTTCGGTTCCACCTTAAATCACCATGAGGGAAACGTCCAGAGGCCGCACTGTTTAAGGTGGAACCGAAAATTAATTTGGAAACACATTTCAGAGGCCCACACAATCCCAGCAGCTATCTCTCTTTCCTCTCCCAATTCCTCTCTTTTCCTTTCCCCCTATTCTCTCCTTTCTTTCTCTCTCCTCCTTCCTTTCTCCCCTCTTTTCTTCCCTCTTCTTTCTCCCTGTTACTTGCATCTCTTCCTCCCTCTTTCCTTCTTTCTCCCTTTCTGTCCCACTTTCTCTTTATTTGCTCTGACTCCATCTTCCTCCCTCTTCACTCCTTCTTTCTCTCCTCTTTCCCCATTTCCCTCCTTTATTATCTGTCTGTAAGAGTCGTGTTGATGGAGTCCTACCCGTCTGAGGATCTCTTTTTGCTCGAAGAATAATCGTCTCCTAGATCCAGGCGATGTCGCTTAGACATCTTGTAGTAGAAAATGGAACGAAGTTATAAAAAAAAACCCAATCAGTGGAGCAGGAGAGAGCTGGGAGAATTAAAATCCAAACACAAAACCAAATCACAATCAAACCCTGAAACACTCTCACACGCTGCCGAACGACAAGATGGCGACCGGAAGCACTTACCTCATCATTATTATCTGAGAGGCTGAAGAGAGAGAAGATCAGAGCTGAGAGAGACGAGAGCGGGAGAGAGCCGCTGTTAATAAAACTGATGATAATAAATTCTACATGTGCTGGAGGTGGGGAGCAGGTTTAGCGAGGTTTTTGAGCCCGCTGTGGAGGCTGTGCGGCGCTGTTGTAGTGAAGAGCCGGATAACTGCAGTTGCCACACCCGCCGAGAGGGGCAGCACCGAGCCTCAGACCCTCAAAACTCAACATTCATCCAGCCCTAGACCCTCAGAACAACATTCAACCCAATCACAGACCCCCAGGACTCAACATTCAACCAGCCCCAGACCCTCAGATCTCAAAATCCAACAGCCACAGATCCTAAGAATTTAATATTCAAAAAGCCACAGACCCTCACAGACCCACAGATCTCAACATTCAATCCAACCACAGACCCTCAGGACTCAACATTCAACCTAACCACAGACCCTCAGGACTAATCATTCAACCAGCCACAGACCCTGACAGACCCTCAGATCTCAACATTCAACCAGCCACAGATCCTCAGAACTTAATATTCAAAAAGCCACAGACCCCCACAGACCCTCACAGACCCACAGATCTCAACATTCAACCTAACCACAGACCCTCACAAAACTCATTCAACTGAGACACAGAGCTTCTTACAAAAAGCAGTATATTGTTAGTTTTTTTTCCAACAGACTCTTTCTCTCCCTCTGGTCGACCAGAGGAGGATGGGGTCCCCTTTTTGAGTCTTGTTTCCTCCTGAGGTTTCTTCCTCCAGCTTTAGGGAGTTTTTCCATCACCTCTGTCGGCTCACTTGTGGCTCAGACCTGGATTCTGTAAAGCTTCTGTGTGCCAACGTTAACTGTATCTCCTCACTCAGACTCCAACAAAAACTACCTCTACTGACCCTTAACTGTACCTTCTCACTGAAGACTCCAACAACAACTAAATCTACTGACTCTTAAATGTACCTCCTAATTCTTTTGTTGTCCTTTCCCTTTTGCCGCTGTAATGAAGCAAATTTCCCTCCTGTGGGACTAATAGTGTTATCTTATGTCACGTTAATGAAGTCACTGAGGTACCTAGCTTATCTGTCTTATCTTATCTGACCTGAGTAAATGAGGTTAAGCTTCTTTTGAATTGCATCTAGTTCCAAATTTCAAGACTCTTAACTGTACCTCCTCACTCAGACTCCAACAAAACTACCATTAATGACTCTTAACTGTGCCTCCTCACTCAGACTACAACAAAATCTACCCTTACTGACTCTTATCTGTACCTCCTAATTCTTTTTTTGTTCTGTCCACTTTGCTGCTGTAACAACGCAAATTTTCCACCTGTGGGACTAATAAAGTGTTATCTTAAGTTAGTATTACTGAAGTCACTGAGGTACCTTACAGTATCTTATCTATCTTATCTCATCTTGTCTTATTTCACCTGAGTAAATGAGGATGAGGATTCAAAATGAGGATTCAAAAATAGCTTTATAAAATAGCTTTTTGATAATCAGAATCAGAAAACTGTGTTGATCTCAGAGGAAACTGCTTTGTCTTCTGGGATCAATAGTTTTCTGATTCTGATTCTGATAACAATGGAACATAATTACAGTGCCTGGCAAAATTATTCACCCCCCTTGGCATTCTCTCTGTTTTGTTATCCTATAACTTGGAATTTAAACAGATTTAAAATTTGCTTTTAAGTGATGGACCTAGAAAACAAACTACAGATTTATGAAGTTAAAAGTGGAAAAACTTGTTCTGAATAATTCTAAAAAATGTCAAACTGAAAAGTGGTGCGTGCATTTGTTTTCACCCGCTTTGCTTTGAAGCCCCAACCACTACCTCCAAAAGCCACTTAATTAGTTAAATAAGATCCACCTGTGAGCAATCTAAATGTCAATTAATCTCAGTATATATACAATTGTTCTGATAGCCCCCAGAGTCAACACCAGTGCAACACCACTAAGTCAGGGCTACCATCAAGCAAGTGACAGCATGAAGACTGGGGAACTCTCCACACAGGTCAGAGACAAAGTTGTGAGAAGTACAGATCAGGGTTGGGCTATAACAATATCATAAACTTTGAACATCCCAAGAAGCACAATTAAATCCATTATTAGAAAATGGAAAAATTGGGGCACCATAGCAAACCTGCCAAGAGAGGGTTGTCCACCAAAACTCACAGGCTGGGAAAGGAGCGCATTAATCAGAGCACCAACCAAGAGGCCACAGATAACCCTGAAGGAGCCGAGGGGCTCTACTGCAGAGATGGGAGTATCTGCCCCTAGGATCACTATAAGCCCCACACTGCACAGGGCTGGGCTTCATGGAAAAGTGGCCAAAAAAATAAGGTAGATCGTTTGAAATTTGCCAGAAGGTGTATTGGAGACTCCCCAAACATGTGGAAGAACGTGCTGTGGTCAGAAGAGACTTAAATAGAACTTTTTGGCCATAAAGGACAACACTATGTCTGGCACAAACCTAACACCTCTCATCATGCTGAGAACACCATCCCCACAGTGAAGCATCGTAGGGGCAGCATCATGCGGTGGGCACAGGGACTGGGAAACTGGTCAGAACTGAAGAGAAGTTGGAATGGCGCAAAATATAGAGAAATTCTTGAGGGAAATCTGAGTCTTCCAGAGATTTGAGACTGGGGTGGAGGCTCACCTTCCAGAAGGACAATGTCCCTAAACACACTGCTAAAGCAACACTCCAGTGGTTTGAAAAGAAACAGGTAAATGTCCAATTGAGAATCTCTGGGATGATTTAAAGATTGCTGTTCACAAGCGGTGTGCATCCAACTCGAAAGAGCTGGAGCATTTTGCCATGAAGAATGGCCAAAAATATCAGTGTCAAGATGTGCCAAGCCTGTGGAGATAATCGCTGCAAAAAGTGGTTGTACAAAGTATTCATCTTTTGAGGGGGTGAATAGTTATGCATGTTCAGGTTTTCTTTTTTGACTTATTTCTTGTTTGTTTCACAATAAAAAAATTAATTTGCATCTGCAAAGTGGTCACAGTGTTGTGTAAATTAAATGATAACACCCCCCCAAAATTCCTTTTAAATTCCAGGTTGTAAGGGAATGAGAGAGAGAGAATGCTAAGGGGGGCTGAATACTTTTGCAAGGCACTGTACCAGCAATTAAATTCTTGAACTCAGAGTCTACTTGCACATTAAGTGCAACTGGATTATTTATTGTTTATTTTGTCTTGGATCTTATGGCCACTGTCAGAACTGGAATTGCTTTGTTATTGTGTGGTACTGTTATTATGTGCCCTCGAGAAAATGTGTCATCTCTCTAAGTACTTGTACACAGTGGCTGATCACAATAAAGTAAACCTAAACCTTAACACTTACTGGTATGGTATGACCTGGTTATACCATAACTCAACAGTTTGTTTTAAATGGTCTGCTTTTCTCCTCCTCTTTTTATGCCAAATAGAACTCTACGCAGTACTCTACACAGTACTGTAAAAAAGGCAAGGCAAGTTTATTTCTATGGCACATTATTGTACCAAGAGTTTCTTCAACGTGCTTTACAGAAGTTCATTAAAAGTGCAGTGAAACACTGAAAGAAAATAAGTAGAAAAAGAAAAACACATGTTACACTTGGGGCAGATCAGTCTCTCATGGGAAATTGGTTCCAGCAGTATGGCTAAACACATTCCTAGAAAGGAAATTGACTTTTTATTTCAACTTCATGCGCAAATGACATACTCAACAGTTACTACATAAAAAATAAAAACAGACCTCTTGGCAACAGGGACTATTGTTTGGGTGTTATAGCGTGAATCATCAGTACAGCTGAAATCTTGAACAGTGGACAGAGATCAGCGCTCTGACCAGCCTGCGGCTATGCAGCTCCATATGCAGCAAGCTGTGATGCACTGTGTGTTCTGACACCTTTCTATCACAGCCAGCATTAAAATGTTCAGCGATCTGCATGGAGTCAGACCAGACAGACTAGCCTTCACTCCACACGAGCATCAGTGAGCCTTGGGCGCTCATCACCCTGATGCCAGTTCACCGGTAGTGTTTCCTTGGGCTATTTTGCTGTTTTGTTCTGACCCAGAAGTCTGGCCATCACAATTTGGCCCTTGTCAAGGTCACCCAGATCCTTGCGTTTGGCCATTTTTTCCTGCTTCCTGCTTCCAACAAACCAGCTTCAAAAACTGACTGCTCACTTGCTGTATGCTAGATCCCATATTTTGACAGGTGTCATTGTAATGAGATAATCAATGTAGCTCAGTGGTTTTAATGTTGTGGCTGATTGGCATCCATTATCAGTCAAAACAAGGGGCTCCTTTATTATTTGATTTTTAAAGATAATGGTGAGCAGTGTCTTTAAGAATATAAAACATGCAGATTCAGTTAGGTGTGTCCATGCCTTTGCCTGATAGTGTAATAACAGTATTCTGAATCTTTCCAGTTCTAACAGTACACTATGATGAATCATCTAGTGCACAAGGCAATTATTGTCACTACCGTCACTGGTAATTATATCACTTGGGCATTTCTAACAAGCCACATAATGGCAACTGGCTCATTGCTTGTAACTGGCGACTGATGGTGATGGGGAACACAGAGTTAACATTACAACCAAGTTTTTGTAATGCGTTCAGTATCCAAGGCTAATACAAAAATCCTCTGCCTTTTTTTCATCCTCACTTTCACAGGCAATTAGGCAACAGTTCAATTGTGTGTGAAATAGATCTGACAGCCAGCCTCTACACACAGAAAGGAACCTCGTGAAACAAGTGAATTGTTGATTATGCTCAGTAACCTTGGCCCCTTTACTCCGGCTAGAAATCTATGTAAATCAAAGTGGCCATGTTGCAGAACTAATACTGGTTCACAGTAAAGGGTCAGCAAACTGTTCACTGCAACCAATGACATCTTAGCAAGTGAAAACATTTTAAATATAGACAGTATTTCTAACCTTTTCACCATTTGTTTTAAGTGGTGTTGTTTTAAGTGGTGTTGTGAATGAAAAATGTTTGTTATCAGCCTTGGTATTTTGGTATTTGCATTTTTTGTAATGGTGCTTGAAGGAAGTAACATGTGATATAGAATCATGTAGAAACAAGTGATATAGAATCATGTCACTTGCTGGAATAACCTTAAGCACAAATATTCTTATGACATTCTCATAAAAATATTACATGTATTAACCTTTTTTATGTGGAAATGTAAAAGATTTTTCCTAAAATGTCTGCAGTTGTTTAGTTACAGAGTGGTTTGAAATGCCCCATTTTAGAAAAGCTTGGGTCAGAATTTTTCATAGTAGTGGTGATAGGAATCAGACATCTAAAGGATTTAAGACCTCTAAAAGCAACTTGACAAGATGTTACTGCACAAAATAGTAATGGAAATAAGTTTCTTGATGCCTGAAATATATTACATATGAAAACTCAAAGGATACATTTTAGATAGCAATGAAAAGTTCTATATTTACTATTAAAACAATGTGGAATACAGAATATATAGCCGTGTCTGTGCGACCGGCAGGCAGAAAACCAAGACTGAATCTCCGTACTCCTTATTTTCTTTACACTGTGCTGCACAGTTTATGAAACCATGACATCTACACATAAATAGCCCACAAAATGTTAGATAGGGAGTTATGCAACTTCAGCTAAATATAAATGGTTTTCTATTAAACATTTAATGCAATCTGGACGAAGAAGTTATTTCCTGACCTACATAGTGCCTATCTTAGGGAGTAGGGAGTCATTTCAGATTTAATCCATGATTCCAATAAAAGTGAATGGCCAAGATGCAATGGTGCGTAAACTGCTTCATGCAACACTTCTGAGATTACAGAATGAAGAACAGCAGAGTTTGGACACAAAGTTTTTTCATGTGTGATCAATGGGAGAGACAGTTTGAGAATTACAGTTATACTATCTGATAAACTGTGGTTTAAACTGGTGTAATCATAGATACATACTTGTATTTGCGGCATCTTACTCGAGCCATCTATAAATCTAATCTCAGTACACTAAAATTGGCAACATTTTTAAGCTGTTGTCGTTTTTATAACACCTGGTATCTCCATTTTTGGCTTTTTTGTTTTGTCCATTTGAAAATATTTCCTGCCATTTTCACTGTGTCAGACATTTCATGTCCATATGTCCAAAACGGACCAGAAGAAACACTCCATAATTACAAACTTCTTGTTGCATAGGGACACAAGCTGCTTAATTGTTCTGATTTAATTCCACAAATTGGACAGTTGAGAAAACACGTAAAAAACTTTTCTTAAGCAGGTTTTCATGAACCAGCACAGATTTCATAGATAGAATTTTTTTTAAATCTAGATCAATATATATTTGAAGCATTCTGCTCACTCTTGCTCTTAACGTGTATTCATCCAAAAGTAGCCAGAATAATCAATACATGTACGTTTCTCTCACTGCAAACTTTCTAGGGTATATAAACAGCTTTAGTTTGCCCTCCTAACATTTTCTCCAGTTCTATGTACGTAACGGCAATCAATAAAGCAAAGTATCACTGTGTTGGAGGACAGCAGTGGCGAGAGAGCTCTCCCAGCTTACAAAAGGAATTTAATCTTGTGATGACAGAGTAGCGATCCGACCTCAAAGAAATGGTAATACATGTTTACCTTACTACTGGTTTTATGGGCTGCTTGTATGGCATTTATTCACCCACGTTGATAATGACACACCCACAGGAAACCTCTTTCGGATATTTGCTGGATTCAAAGTGCCTGTACAAAGTCCATTAAATGCACCGAGTAGCTTTTTTCTTAGTAATCCTGTAAAGCGTAACTCGATGTATTTAGTGTTTTTCAAAAATATTAAAGCATTTTTGCCACATATTCTACTCCAACAGGAAGTTCATGAATCATCCTTTTGTTTTGAAACGTATTATCACATTACAGTGAAGCAATAATTTATTTTAACACTTACACAGAGTAACCTCATAGCATTTTATCCAGTGGTATTCTTTGCAATTTAATCAAATCAAAAACATATTGTATAAAATAATGTGCTGCATTTTTACGCTGAATAAATATTGGGTGAAAAATGGTCCAGCAAATGCATCTTCATAACATAATTTCATTCTCATGTCTAGGTTAAGCAAATCAACAAGAGAAAAACTTTAACGCTACTACTCACACTGCTGATACATGTCCATGCTGAGGAACCTGTTGCTCCTATGGAGGTTGCAGTCTTCAACGGGACTCTGTATGCCACCTGTGAAGTCACTCCTGACCCTCGTCTACCAGTAGGTCAACCTAAAATACATGGAAAAGTTCTCTTCAAGCAGATCTTCCCAGCAGGCATCAGTATGGAGACCTGAGCCACGGATGCATCACCACTGGTCCACACTACAACCCCTTCGGGGTGGACCATCCCAGTCACCCCGGAGACCTGGGCAACTTCAGTTCCAGCAATGGAACAATAAGACGATATCTGAACGTTGATGGTGCCACACTTTTTGGAAGTCAGTCTGTTCTGGGACGTGCTGTGGTGGTCCATGAGAAGGAAGATGATCTAGGGTTAGGGCCGGATGAGGAGAGCAAACGGAGTGGCAATGCTGGAAGAAGGATTGCAGGATGCGTCATAGGCATCTCCTCTCCAAGCCTTTGGAACAATAACATGAACTTCACCAAAGAACTGGAGAAGGATAAAGTGTGATAACAGCAAGACAGGAAGGACAAAAAAGATAGGAAAGGAGAAAAGAAAGGGAAGCAGAAAATAAGACCAGACAGGTCACAATGAGTCACTATGAGAAGTTCATCAGATTAAAAGCCATGACTTTAATGTGACTTCCAAGTTTTTCTTTGCATATACTCTGAACTGTGTGTCAGAAGTGATGTCTTCCACCATCCTGTACTGATCATAATAAATGCATCTTATACTGTACAATTCCACCTCATATTTTTTGAAATATCAGTGTCATAGAAAACCTGTACTGCTCTACAAAGCATCAGCTTCTGCATAGCAATGTGATATTTAGCTGAATGTTTTATAGCTGAAATGCTACGTTTTAATGAACACAGTAAAAACTGGACCAGTTTTATACATGTCTATCCTAGAGTCTAACATTTCATGAGGACTATAAATAAAAGAAATACATCAGTCTTCTGGGCAGAGTTTTTTTTTTTTTATAACCTCATCATTATTTAGACAGAGCTTGCTCCAAAACCGGACATGCAAAAGGCCATCTCTGATGTGGTTTTAAGATGGGAGAGAGACATATCATAAATCTAAAATCACAAAGTATTAAACAGAAAAGACAAGGCTATGTAAGTCCATATTAAAATGCAACATTGTATTGTATTTAATACAACTAAAAGAGGACCTGCGTAATAGCCTGTATAATTATTTTTAGGAAAATGAGATGGCTCCTTCAATACTTTCACAAAATTTTATAGGATAGATGCAGGATAAGTACAGGATAGATTCTTGGACAAAATACTTCATTAACAAACAGATCACAAATAGATATAGAGACATATTTTCTGCCCCTTTATGAGCAACTATCCATGAAATAGCAAGTCTTTTCCTTCCTAGTAACAACACTCTAGAATGTAATAGGACAATTCCCTCCTTTTCCCCTTTCTTAGTGCACCGACCGCACTATTGGAATAAACCATCCCTGCTGTGTTGATATATAATATGTTGATATGTAATGTATATATATATATATATATGTCATTCATGTGAAACTGATGTACAAATTAGAATCAAGCTAACAACAAGTATTTTGGTTTAATGGAGAGTTTATGCGACTTTGCTGCAGTCACAGCCTCTACTCTTTTGGGAAAGCTCAACACTAGACGTTGGAACATTGCTGCACTGGTAGAGGATTAGTTCTGGATCACAAATATCACTCCAGCTCATCCCAAAGATGTTGAAGAAAGCTCTGTCACTCCAGAGAATGCAGTTACTCTTCCAACTGGTTCAAAATGCTGCTGCCCGATTGCTCACTAAAACTATGAAAACGGAACATTATTCCAGTTCTCAGATCACTGCATTGGCTTCCAGTCAGCTACAGGACTGATTTTAAGACATTGCTTTAGTGTTCAAGTCCCTGAATAGCTTAGGTCCAAATTGTTAGTCCCAGACTTATTAGTAGAATATAAACCTTGCAGACCTTTTACATTTTTAGGACCTGGTCGGCCGGCAGTACCCACAGTTAGACCCAAACAGAGTGCAACGGCTTTCAATTAGCATGGTACCCTTAAATAGAATAATCTTCCAGAAGATGTTACAGATGCCTAGTCTATTGACAATTTTCAGTCACAGTTAAAGCCTCATTTCCCTGTGTTTTTGGTTAGGTTAAGAAGACTTGGACAAAACCTTGCATTTTTATTTGTATTGTTTTATATTGCTTTCTTAATTTTTAACATCTTTTCTTAGTTTTATTGCTTGATTGTATCGATTTATTGCATACTTTTCATTTTCAGATTTTTATGCTTATTTTGCCTCTGTAAAGCACACTGATTGATCTTTGTGTATTATAATGTACTACATAAATGAACTTTTCTTGCCTTGTCTACACTCCTCTCCTCTTCACACCCCTCTTGCACACGCTTGGCAGTGGGCATGGTGACCTTAGGCTCGTGTGCAGCCACTGCAGTCTCCCATTCTATTGGCAGTGTTTTTTCACGAGATTACTCGAGCTGTGTGTGTGCAACAAAACACCTGTCAGTGTCTTTAAAATAGCTGGATTTACTCATTAGAAGGGGAGGTTCGAACACTGAGTGCGTGGTACGTTTGGTCAGTTCACTGTTAACACTGATAGGAGCTTTGTCTCTAAGCGAGCTTTTTAAATTCAGAAGCAGAGACAACATGTGAGCTACCTAAGTTTAGATGAACTCAGCCAATGGCAGAAGCATACTTCAAGATTTATGTATCCACACACACACATACTCACACACACACACACCGCCTCAGTTCTCAGTCCATAAACAAATCAAATGGGCTATAAATAAAAGCATAAAATGCAATGTTCCGAGCGCTTCTTCTTAGGGTCTCTTCGGGACATTGCCCATGTAGGCAGCACAACAAAAATAATTGGACCCAATAAATAACTTAAGGAAGAGTGAGTGAGACGAAACTAGTTGTGTTTGCGGCCAGTTGTTTAGGGTCAAGCTGATTGGACTGAGACGACTTACTGATTCATTTAATTGTATAATTGTTCATTATTTAAGCACTAAAATTCATTGCCGTGGTGGAAATGCAAAGTTCATATCAAAGGCAGGACATTTCCATATTTACATATAAACAAACCCCACAGTACTTCTAACAATGTAAGGGTGGTATGTATCACAGTAGGCAAAAGCTTTTTCTCAGAAATGAATAGGCTGCAAAACATATGAAATAATAACAGAACACATTGTTACTTAGGCTTTTGCAAAGAAAGTCTTTAATTCCCTTTGTGAAAATTGCTGGAAGTTAATAAAAATACATAAAATGGTGAGTCCCTGTAGCACCCTGTGCTTTTTGTTGAGAGTATCTCTTGCAGGAGGCTGACTGTGCTAGGCCAGTGTAAATAAATAAATGTATGAAGTGCATGTCAGTGCCGGTGTATGTCATCCAGAGGCCTTGTTTCACCTGAAGTTATTAACCCCAGAGAACAGTGTCATACAAGAGCAATGCCCTTCCAGAGCGGCATGAGTGATAGAGAAATAAACAGAAGCCTAAATAAATCAAAGACATCTTCATATTCCACTGCTGGCAGATGTCTAGAATAAATACTGGCAAGCATCAAACACCTCACAGCAAGAATGGGAATCTCAGCTCTCCTCATAGTTGTTGTGTACTCTATGTTAATAATTATTAATGTCACATGTATCAAGGGAGTGAGGTCCAGTAGCAGTAGCGGTGGTATGACTGTCGTTGGCTCTACCAAGAAAAAAAATCTCATTAACAAATACACAAAAGCCACACATTAAAATGATCTCACATGTGACTTGTTTGAAATTCTATTTTTGATACTGGACAATTTAATCAACAGCAGCTACACTAAGGCTCATTCACTGAGACTGAGGAAGTTGGATGGGTGAATAATAAGCAGCCCAGCTGAGAAAGACCTAAGGGAGAATAAGGGTAGCCAAAGGGAAAGGTTACTGAGAGCTTTGTAAAAGCTGAAAGACCTCACAGTTAAAAAACAAACAAACAGTGTTTTAACTTTGACATGCTACTTTCCAGACTGCCTTAAAATACATTTGCAGACTATAAAACAGATTTTAGTTAACTTGTTATAATTAGACATTCAGTTAACCCAAAATACAAAGACAGCCCTGAAAGCATGAACATTTTTATTTTATCCAGAAAAGTGCATGTGCATTAGTGATTGTTTTTGACCTAATGATGTAACTACAAGGAGTACGGGGCAGTTACACTCAGGCACATAGCACGGGGGACCCTAACATCTGTTTTACCCTTTATCGAGTTACTTGCTCATCTTAACTACCCAGGGCTCATGTGTAGTTAAGATGATAATACATTCCAAACATTAGCCTACATTTTGCATAGCAGTAGCGAATAAACAAGACAATTATATTCTCATGTTTTTATTCACGGAAGGTAATTATGGGCTCAGTGGTCCCATAATAGGCCACAAGTATGAATAATTTACGTGTGTGTGAAAATGAACCCATTTGGAAGAGTTTTAAGGAAGCATGTGCGGAAACAAGATCATTAAGATGCAGTTTGTTGATATTGCTTATGTTTTTAGAATTACATTTACCTTGCTTTTCAGTTCAGAGCCTTTAGCTTGCAAGCACTCGCTCACCGTTCTCCTAAGTGAAAAGACAGTTTGCTCATTCTAAAACGGTGGGTCGAACTATTTTACACACACACTTCGCTCCATCACTCAGATCTGACGGTGTCTTCTTATTCTTGAATGAATAATTGAACAGTGTCTGTGTGCATCCTCCTGTACAAATGCACTATTCCCTGTCTAATAGAAGCAAAGAGAAAGCTAAAGCAGCTGGGGATACGCGCCTTCCTGTGGAGCAGCTGTGGCAGGAGGAGACTGACGAGCTGCCACCAGGACGGTGGGGAGACAGTGGGCACATGCAGGGGGGCTAAAGCTGGTGGTTGGTGGGGGGGAGGGGGGGGGGGGGAACACAATG
>JBBPCX010000011.1:14704050-14724633 GCA_037974365.1 Hydrocynus forskahlii
GGGCATAAAGTGGATTGTCTACTTCAATCGGGATCACATCAAAATCCTTATTTCACCTTGATCCCAGCAGAGCCCGAGACAACTCAGTTCAGCTGCGGCGGCAGAGAGAGAGCAGTACTCAGATGTTACAGCCTCCACAGTGTAGGGGGCTTGTCTGTCACGAACAGTAACTGAGATGACAACGTGTGGAGACAATAGTGGGATGCCTCAAAGACGAGAAAGAGAAAAAAAAAAAACTCCCCGTGTCTGCTAGGAGTTGACTATAGAAATTTTCACTTGTGCAAGCACACATGCCCTCACCACAAAAGTTTAATTGACAAATTCATCTTTATTTATATACAAAATAATTCAATTTATGTATAGGCATGGTTTCTAATAACTTGCATGATTAGACACCATGGCCTAAACCAATTTATAGATTCTTAGATGCAAAGAATCTCTTAAAGGATAAACAATACACTGAAATAATATATTTATGGCCTTTTCTGTCATGTTCTCCTGCCTCAAAATTTGATCTCCACTTTTGAAATATGATTCATTGCAGATATTAATTTCTCTATAAAATCATTATTGATGTCATTCAACTTTCTGCACCATTTTAGGATCACGCGCACCTATGGTCATCATTCAGGACACATTGCAAATTCCTATGTGTTTTTACAGCCCCCTAGCGTTTAAGTGAAACTTACAAAAGACTAGCAAATTTGAATTTTACTAGCAAATATCTATCTGTATCTGTATAAATCTGTAAGTGGTTTAATATTCATGCAAAAAGAATTGTAAGTTTTATGTTCATTGCAAACCTCTGAATGATTCTACATGGTAGATCCAGCCTCTTACACACACATACAAGAGACAAGAAGTCATCCAGCGATCCATGTGGTTAATATTCTCTATAATCACTGGTGTGCTGGTGTGGCATTGCAGTGGCTCACTTCAGTCCCCAGCGTCAGATCACTGCATGGTTTCATTAGCACCAATATCCTACCAGACCCTGCCAATGGGACACAGCAGCTCCCTGGCACCACGCCTCACCCTCAGCCTGGCTTCTTCAGAGTTTCTGCATCTGTGAGTGAGTGAGAAGTAAGAGTCAGTTTGTGTGTGAGCGTGTTTGTGTGTGTGTATGTGTGCAGGGCAAAGTGAGATTAAAAATAGAAAAACCTTGCCTTCTGCAGAATAAGCAATTCAAGACTTTTTGGCTTTGATGATGCATTTGCTCGGAGGAGCCAGCTGCCAGCTGAGTCCAAGCTCTGTGTGTGTGTGTGTGTATGTGTGTGTATACACTGCTCATATCAAACTAGGGTGTGTTAGCTGACTCCTATGACAGAGTTTACAAGTGAGTGAATGAAGAATTATGCTTGGATGAAATTATAATATGGCCCAGTCTGCATCTCCAACATGTTCTGTATTTTATTTTGTGTGTACTTACAGTAAGTGTATTCTTATTGGGTAATCGTGGCCGGTGGAAGAAACGTTCATCTACAACGTCTGTGTTTGTAGTGGCAATAAAACTGGCCAGCACTCTGTGAGACAATCTTCTGCAGAATCAGATGGAAAGTAAATAGAACCAACATTTCTGAAGAAATTGGTCATCAAGAAGCAAAACCTTTAGCCCTTCAGGTACCCATGTGGCAGCTACAGACCGAATACACACATTTCTTCTGTCTAAGCAGGAGGAGAACAACGTCACTGTGAAGCAGGTGTTGACAGCTTGAGAAAATATAGATTTGTATTTCATCAAACATGTACACAGTAGCAAGATTCTAGACAAGATATTTGACATGAACCTAATACAAAGAGGCAGAAAAGGAAAAGTTCACCCTTTTTACAGACAATTTGTTTTCACAAATTCAACCCGTCTCCAAACAGTGAAAGCACAGTCTATTTCATAATAAATAAGGCACATGCAGCAACAAAGCATTGTGTATAGGCAATACAGATTTTTCCATAAAGGCAATACAGATTTTTTTAAATTAATATACAATCTAGATAGTAACACCCACTCATTTGGCAAGATACAGATTTAGGATATAGCATTAACCATATTAACCAGTGCAATTTAAATATAATTTGAATGACCTGAATGACCTAAGTGTAACGTTTGAGAAACAGCGAGGATGAGAAGTGGCATACAGAAACAAATTATCACAAATTTCACATAAAAAAAATCCAATATTTGTTTAAGGGTCAAACCCAGTTGACTTTGGCAAACAAGTCTAGCCACAGTAGCTGTAAAGAGAACACACATGCAAGATTGCGTAATCACTTGTGGGATACCTTCTCCTGTCTTGAAATATGTGCACGAATTTGAATAAGCATCCTTATAGACAGTGACATACAAGCAAAAACCAGCATTTCAGAATGAGCTCAAAATGTATCTCTTTTGATGGAAGAGTAGATCCCACTGGAAATGAATGTTCATTCCTACTTCCTACTATGAAATGAAACAAATAGCAAAATTCATAGTTGAAGCTAAATAACCCAGAATGAAGTTAAAGCATTTGATCCAAAATCATAAAGCAATCCACAGGTTTTTGATATTCAGTGTTACTGGAGATCTATCATACATATCTTACTTTTCAACTGTACATTTCTTGTTTCTCCTGTTCTACACCATCTGATCAAGGTCATGTGTAAAATATTAACCCTGTGCACATCAGGCAAACTATCAGTAGAAAACATAAGGAAAATATCAGCCAGTGGATCATGAAATACATGAAAAGTGCTGGACAGTGCTAAAAAAAAAAACAACAACAACCAAAAAAAAACTTTTATAGCCTTCACGCTTGCTTAGTGAAAAAGAGGACCCCTGATAACAAAGAAGAACAAGGTTAATGCTTAAGCCACACTTTCACCATGACAGCTATCAATCTCTCTTGACTGATAGTCCAGATCCCACCCTTGTGTGAGAGATGAAGAGTTTGACTGGATGGACTCTTTGGAAATGGAAGCAGGACCTGAGAGGCTTTCTTGCAAGATATCATCAGGGTTAGTAGCTGGCAGCTTTTGAAGGCCATGACAGCTGGCATTGGAGGGGATGCGTGTGGAATTGAGGCTTGGAGAAAAATCAGAGTTAAGAGACAGTGGAGAGGCCAATGACATTGCAGCATCTTCACCTTCTTCCACAGTCAAGCTGCTGTCGCCCTCTTCAACCTCCCCCTCCTCTACCACAGGATGCTGCTCTGCGATAGGGCCCAGCTCCACAACAGACCCCCGCTCTTCAACAAGCTCCACTTCAGCTTTAACATTTGGCCGCTCTCCGGTCTGCCTCATGATTTCCGGCCCACCAGAGACCATCTCTTCCCCATGCTCAGAGGTGACAGGTGTCTCCACCTTGTCTCCACCTCCATCTGGACTGGGGCGGGAGCCTGGCCACACGTTCAGGAAGCTGTCATCACCAGCTGTGTCCTGTTCCCATGATGATAGCCCTCCACTTCCTGTCCTGTCATCTGAAGCAGTCAGGGGGACAAAGAAGATTAATGGTCATTGTGTTAGCGCCATGCTAATGGAGAGGTGCCCTGTCGACTAATGTGTGCAATGTGGCGGTGGTGGAAGGCTTTCCAAAACTTAATTCAGGACCACTTGAGAGGACAAGCACAGCAACCCTGCTCGACATCTGCCTGGAGAGGACACAGCGGCATGCGGAATAGACAGCTTAACTAAAACCAGCGGAAAAAGTTCTGATCTTAATACTCATTATTCAGTTTCTACTATTAATTATTCAGTGATTATTCTGAAACTAATATCTATATTATGAGCTATAAAATGAGCTATATAGTGAGGAACTAAAGGGGGGCTTATACAGACCAGGACACACCAACACACCACACATACTATAATAACTGCAGTAGCCCGTTAGCTTGCGCTTAATAGGTTAAAAAGTTATTTGAAAGTGAATAACTTATTATTCATTATTCATAATAACTTATTATTTATAGTACACTAACCAATGAAATAAAACATGCAGAATTTTAATGCCAATAAAGTAAAAATGTTTATTAAATTACTTATGGTAGTGTGGTGTGTCACCTGTCTGGGTTTATTCATAATTTGAATTTTCTTTTTGTTCACACTCTCTTGCTGCCAGTCACTATGCCAATTCAACATACTCAATCAAAAAGTGATGACAAAGACTAACTACAGCTTGCCGTGTCATACACACTATGGGTGAAGGGGCTCGCTATTTCTTGTGGTTTAAGAGGTTAATAAACGTAACTGTAGAAATAATAGTATGAAACTTTTTTTTGTACTCCTGTCACAGTGTTCCCAGTGAGACAGCTAAATTCAAATATTCAGACATACTAATAAAGGGCTATGAGAAATAAATTCAGAAGCATTGTTTTACAAATGCATGATTAGCCTAAGCAATTTGACTTGCAAAAAGTAAAATTTCAATCTGACTGCACTTCCGAGACACTGTATTAAAAATAGCCCGCTAATGTAAAGTCATCCAGGCGGAGACGAGTCCATGCTGAGGGGAAACAGCTTTTGCCTCCACACTCAAATCCCCAACACCCATTCTGCTGGATTAGTGACCCATATTTGGGAGCACGCAAGCAAAAGGTTAAACGCTGCACGCAGCCTTCTTGAGGAAGCAGAGGAAGAGAAACATGGCTCACAGTATGGCCTGGCATCCATATTTATAGGGCCATCTCTTCTGGAAGAAAAAAAAATGCCCCCAAAAGTTGGTGAATGTCAGCGGGCAAGAATTTGCTAGCATTTGCAAAATGCCACGGCATTTGAGAAGGATTGGCAGTTTAGCCACCACGACAACAAGAGCGTGCAAAAAGCAGAGGTGGGCTAGTGGGGGGCATGCAGGGTGGGCAACAGCCAGCAATCAAGCTAATTATGGCACTTTAGCGCTGAGCTGAGGGCACCATTGGGGAACGGTGGTTTCGGTTACACACAATTATGCTCACTAACCTGTGGGGGGCTGTGCACTGGTGGATTCAGTGGGCACAGGTTGCAGGGGAAGGCTTTCGCTCAGAGTAATGGCATCCTTACCTCCTGCTGGACACCATGACCAACAGGGAAGAGAGTGTTATCTCACCATTTCATTAAGACCGCTAGCACACTGGCACCATGAAATGGCTTTTAATGACTGAGGGGATCTGGAAAGGGTCACAGTGAAAATGTGGAAAATGTGCAGGATGTGTCTCATGAACACTACACACTGAAGCTGTGTGCAGGAAGATTCAAAACATGGAAATGAAATGGAATACTGTTCAAATGTTTGGAAACAACATGTTCAACAATAGCGAAATAATTTCAGGGAAAAAACTTACATGCACTAACATGCACGAAAACGTATCGTAAAGATGCAGAGAAGACATTTATGGGTAAGCATAACTCCCAGATGCTTAAGCTTAAAGTTTTCCCGACAAGGCTCAATTTTTTAACTTTAAAATTACTTTAAAAGATTAAGTTACATTTTCTGACACCCGCGGATACCCTGATAATGAACAATTTAAATTACACAGCTAGAAAGATAGTCCCACGGAACATGCACTTGCTGAAGTAGTGTTTTGTATTTGAAGGATTTTCAAAGGCATCAGAGATGTTTATCTGAACATTGCAAAAATGCTTTGCTGAAAACGATAGAGGTTGCCTATTTTCATGGTTTGGCCTGATTACTGATTACTGGCCTAAAAACTGACTACTCAATAATCAAAAGAATTTGTAGATTCCTTGATTACTTGACCAATATAATTGTTACCAGAACTACAGCAAAAAAAAAAACAGCTTGAGGACATGAGACTTTTCAACACTTTTATGTTTGCTGGCAAAAACCTGTACAAACATGTTCGCTGATATGTAAACCCCGAAATACAATTCAGCCCTAATATGCTGGCGCTGCAAGCTGGCGTTTCACCGCTTTCAAATGAAACGTCCAAAAAAAAGTTGTATGTGTATGTGTAGAATGATGAATGGAGCTGTAAATGATTCTAAAATGGTGGAGAAAACTAATAAAATGAATCACTGTTACATATATTACAGTATAAACATACATTATTTGATTTAGTAACTCCTTATTGTAAAAGTAATCAAAATATTGGATGATACAGTTTAGCATTTTGTTTGTTTCATAATACTTAAATGTACACATTATTAATGCACAGAAAATAACAAAAGTGATTCCAAACTTCTGAACAGTAATGCACGTACAGACCCCACCCACCCCCACCCCCCGCCCCACACACACACACACGTTGAGGCACACATTATTTATACATAAAAAATCAAGTCGTTTATGAAAACAAATTTTTTTTAAATAGATGCAATCACATACAAAAGGTCCTTTTTATATAGCATTTAGAGACAAACACATGAACTGGAATAAAACATGTAAACCTCACACCAGACACACACACAATCATTCACACAGAAACTCTGAGGAAGTGGCTGGAGTTCTCCTCTCATCTGTCTTCATTAGTGCTAGCTGTATGCATCGCGGGCTAAAGCCATATGCTACTCACAGGGGAATATGCACTATATGCTTGTGCCATCACAAACAGCAGCCGCCACCGCTTACATGTTAACACAGTGTGATCTGTTTGGAAAGCAGGTTCCTGGGAGCACCAGGGTATGAAATGAACAAAAATGACAAAAACATGAGCGAGACATTAGACACAAAAGGACTGAGACAACCAGAGTCACAGTAATTCCATGCCAAATTACTTCTAAACTGTAAAAAAGCAGCACACAGATACATGGACATATTACTGATAAATATTCACCAGTGAGACAGAATCAGCAAGCCTGTCCATTTCAGGCATCCTTAATAAAACAATGGCTCATACAACAATCTAATTTACATGATTTCCCAAATGTAGTCCAGCTGTCAAGACATTTTGTGTATGATATTTATTTCTTTCACACTGGATATATCAGACCAAAGCTGATACTATAAATTCCATAATTATAGGCACTTTTGATGAAGGGGGTCATAAAAAGGTCTTTGAGGTTAATTTGCTAAACCTCACAAAGAAAATATGAGAAATACGAAACTTGAAAATAATGAAAATAAAAAAAGAAAACACCCTTTAATAGTTTTTACCGCTAGCATTTGCCAATATAACAGCAGCTATAATGTAAGCTGAAACTGCAGTATACCCATTCAAGCAATCCGAGACTCCGCCTCAATAGAAAATCTCCACAGATCCTTCATGGTTGTAGGTCTTCTCTTTTAGACTGCTCTCCTGCAGATTTTCAACAGGGGTAGGCGAGGGCAATTAAATGACCATGTCTAAAGCTACCATTCACTAACCATTTTTTTTCTTGATCTTATTTATATTTCTTTATTTGCACTGTTCTGTATGTCGCACAGTGTCTTATGTTGATTGCACTATGTACAAGGTAGAACCTGAGCTTTGCCATTTTGTCTCTGTGTATACCTGTATGTGGTTGAGATGACAAACAAGTTCACTTTGACTTTAACTTATTAACTGGTAAAAGGTAACATTGTGGTTCTGTCCACTTTGCATTTCTGGTATGTGAATAATTTATCTTTCATCTTAAGAAAATACTCTCAGAATTTACTTCTTTTTGAGCTTCTGTCTAATTTTTCTATCACCTTTGCTAAACCACACATATTATGGCATCAACGACTTTTTCAAGTCGACTTTTCCGTCATCAAAGTCGAAGTCGAGTCGACTAGTCGTTTGATGACGTCATCACACACACAACCGGAGGAACACCGGTGTCCAACATTGAGCAACTGAGCAACTTTATTAAAGTTCTCTGTAACATTAACAGTCAACATGACAATTAAACTAAACAAAACAAAAGTGGATACCGTGAATTTTTTGGTTAATTTAAGAGCACAAAAGAAAGTGGGAACAGTTTAAGCCGCGGCGCCACTCAGCGTCCTCTGGACTGGACGACTCTCTGCAATGCTAGCGTTAGCCATGTTAGCTAGTGGTGCCGTCTCAGATGCCGTGCAGAACGCTGGTACTTTTACTGTAGTTTAACAACAACTTGCAGATTGTGCAGGTCACCGTGCTGTTTGTGTGTCTAGAGGGAAGTATCTCCACACATATGATGTGTGTCTGTCTCCTCTGCTGCCATGTCTCTCTTCTTGTTGTGGTCTCGTGTTTAGATTCCACTCGCGCCAACGGTACTGCCCTTTTTATGAAGGGACTATAATAATTGGTTAAGTCACGGAATGCATGTCAGCGTCAGCCAATCAGAGGCAGAGACTGCATTGTGTACACAAGCGCGCACAGTGAGAGGGAAAAAAAAACAAAACACGACTAGTCGACTTCTCTCAGGTGGCATCGACTTCTGCCCTAATTCTCTCAGGGGGCATCTGACTTTTATGTTAATGCCCTAATATATATATATATATATATATATATATACACTTAGATTTACCTGACAAATGGAGTGCATTTGGGTTAAGGGGAAACCTGTGACCAAACCATCATTTGCACTATAACACTTTCTCTTTCTCTCTCCCACTCTATTCTTCTCTCTCTGACACACACACACACACACACACACACACACACTCAAAACAAGGGTATTATTTCTGTAAAAGCAAATGAGTGGTGATTTAAAAGCACTATGTTCAGCTCTCTAGATTTGAAAAGGTCATTGACGTGACATGGAGACTCGCCTCAGAACCAATTAAAAACTTGGGCTAATTCAGTATGCAGAGCAGGGTGGGGGCTTGGCGCTGCCTGCTGTGCAAAGCAGGATGGATGGATGAGTGGCTACACCCACCTGGCAGCTGCCCATCCATCCGTTATCTCACTGTCTCTCTGTGTGTCCATCACTCTCTTACACGCAGAGCCAAAAAGCAGAATGGACAAAGTATTCTTTCTCCTTTTCCCTCGCTGTCTCTTTCTGTCTCTGTCCATCTTCCTCTCTCGCTCTCTCTCACTCACACACACACACACAGTTTTCAAATCACAGTAAACTGCTAGTCAACAATTAAAAGCCAGAAGTAAGCACAATTCTTTCCCTCACATTTCTGAACATAATTTACACAGTTCCATGCAGATGTGCACCTGCCAGTCTTTTATATCCATAGTCAGCCAAAGCACAGGGTGAGGGATAGACACCTGTCTGAGCACACAGGAATTTCTGACACAACTCCAGGTCTATCAGGCAGTCACAAACACAAACCCCAAAACACATGCTGTCACCCCGAGAGACAACACAAAATGACTGAAGAGACAAACAATACACACATACATGGTGTTCTACAACTGAAAATGGGTCTCTGCTGATATAGGGCTGCTCTTTCTGCACTGTGGGCAGGTTTATGTTCATACACAAGACAAATTCATTCAGACAGATACAATTCCCTTTATGTCATATATGGTCAGTATTGGTCATTGTGGCGCTCTGTGAAACTGTTTAGAAACTGTTACGGCCACTGTGTCTGTGGTGACTCTCTTGCCATGTTCTCTCCATTGCACTAATGGCTAGTAGCTGTCTGCCTTTCCAAGGCCACTCGCTCCTCCTGTATTTACTTTCATAGAGAGTCGTGAGCCCCTCTCTGTCTCGTCTACAAATTCCACTAATAACACCACATTCCGCAAATGTGTTTGTAATGTGGGCAATCATTTTCTGTAATGGATGCTTGTCAGCTTTATGGTGGTAGAATGACAGTCTTACGACAGCCCAGCTTCACTGGGCCTCAGTGCAGCAGAGTTCTTTAAAGTGAAAGTGCCACACTGCCCTCTTGTGGATGGCGAGTGTAGGACCAGTCTGTGTGCTATAAGATTATTCGTAATATGTACGGCCTTCTGAGATTTAATTTTGTAGGTTTAAGTATCAGTTACAGGCAGAAGATGGCTTTAGCATATTTTGAAATATGGGATGAAGTGAGTAGATTTTAAAAAGAGTTTATTTTGAATACCTGTTCAATTAAATCCTAAACTGACAGCTGACACTGAGCTGTCCCATTTTCAAAATTAGGGGGCATTTTGTAGGATTACAGTTACTGGCTGATGCCCATCTGTTGCTGCAAAATGATCAGTCTGTCTCCACCCCATTCATCAGCGGGAAGGGATCACCACTGACCAGGTGTTACTTGGGAGGTGGAACATTCTCAGCACAGCAGAATCACCAACAAAGTGGTGGTGTGTGCTGTTCTGGAAGTACCATTGTTAGATTAGACTAATTTTGCCAAAATATTAGAGAATGTCAAATACACAACATAAGGGTTGTCATGATATTCTGAAAGAGAGAACTTTTTTCATTTCCATAGTCACGCATTTCTGGCTTGTTCTTTGTGCTGAAGAACTTGCATGCACTTTCACAACTCTGCCAGTTGTCTCATATTTTTGGGAGAAGCCGGAGCACCCTGCCAACATTGACAAATGCAGCGTGAATGCATCCACAGAACATCTATTCTTAACACACCGCTGAACGTGTCTCTCTGTGTGCTTTACGACCATCAATGAATCAAAAATACTGTTTAGACCATTTCTTCAGCTGCTTTGCCTGACTGCTCAGCTAAAATATTGGGTACAAAAAAAAACACTGAGCTTTTCTTATATCATCTACACAACTGTGTCATTACATGTAGAGACAAAGCTAGGGTTGCCTTAAAAAGCTGAATTTTGTTCATTCATTTTAGCAACAGGATATCGCTTTGCTGGCTCTTCATAAAACTCACTACCTGAACTTTAAATTCCTTTGCTGGCACTGAATTTCACCTGATACCTGAGTGACTGAGTGAGAGAAGTTCTTTGCAAAGCCAAAGAATCATTCAGTTAATGCTTTTATTCATTAATTGATTTTCCAACCGTTCAACTAGGTTAACCGGAGCAAGTCCAGCATTTAACACTACATTTTTGTGATTTCAAGCTTATGTTAGACATGAACACACAGACATCAAACAAGCATGGAGTTTTTATGGTTATGTCTGAAAAATGTGAGGTAAGTTTGTGGGCAGCCACCCAAAACTCCTCCTGATATTAAAGAATGGAGGGCATGAAGAAACAGCCAGAGGGACAAAAACATACTCCCTAATCCCAGCGATACGTTGTAGGTCAGGCCTTCACAAGGCAGCAAGGGAAAAAGACAGAAAACATGTCATAAATGCTAAATCGGACTAGTGCTATTCCTACAGAAAGACTGACTAGTGCGTACTTAAATAAATAATGGTCTGTGCTACAATCTGGAAAAGCTATGTAAAAACAATCATTTTAAAGATAACACTGTACATATATTTTCCGGTTGCTGTTTCCACATTGCTGGTAAAGTGGACCCAGTAATATGACCAAGCACAAGCATATTGATAAACGTATACTGCAGGATTTGTTGTTTAGTTATAGTAACAAAAAAGATCCATGCAAATAACTGCAAATAACATTAAAAAAACTGCAAATAACATTCATGTGACACTAATGCACCTAATGTGAATCTTTACAGACCATTAGTGAAAACCTTCTTAAAGTACAGAGCACGCACCTGGCAGACTCCAAAGCCCAGATACCTCCAACGTCTTCAACTTCCTCTCCAGCTCCTCCACTCGGTTCCCCAAAATCCTGTTCAAACATCACAAACAGCAGTCTGGACACGGAACATCCAGAATTTGGATAAAAGCCCTAATGAAAAATGTACGGCTTTCAAGAGGAACATCATACCCGAGTTTGTACAGGCAATAAAATCTGATTGACTGCTTGTTGAGTTTTCATATTTTTAAAATGTTACACAAAAAGATCTTTTTGACCTTTTATCTGTACTGAATCTCCTTTTCAGTATCCAGTGCCAACATAAACATAACAACAATAGGATATCACAACCCACAAACTTAAAAGGAGATTAGATACATTGTCCAATGTTTACAATACATAATACATAACATTATTTTCATGAATACACAAAAATAAATAAATAAAAATAAAAAATGTAAATGCAAGTTAGGATTATTAAAGTGCGCCGCGTAATAAATGTTGGGTTTTCTTTACTTGGTCAAAACTTTTGCAAGAGTGCAAGGGTTGCTATTACTTTCATGTTTGCCATAAACCTGTTATATTACTTTATTTTAATTTTTACTCGCCTTACATTTGTCACAGCCCTGTCCTGCCTGCCACACCCCCTGCCAGCCTGTTCACCAGAGTGCTGAGCCGGGTCCCTCCCTCTCTCCCTGGTTTCTTCTGCTCACTGGATTGTCAGCACCACTTGTCTTGCTTTTTAAATACCCGCCCTGAACCAGAATCTAACGTCCAGTCCATCCGGCTTACTGGCTAACAAGGCGTGTCATTTTGTTTGAGAGTGTGTGTGAGAGAGTCTGCTTAAACAGAGTAGACTGAAGTATTACACCTGGCAGTCCCTCTTCTGCATGGAAGACACTGACCAGGTAGACATAAGCAGCTGAACCTTCTGTTTCCTGGATTTGCCTCTTCTACACCACAGGGGGGCTTCAAGGAGTCTTCTGGAACTGTTTGTTTTGCTTTTTAGCTGAAGCAGCGCTGTATCCAGCACTTTGTTCTGGGATTGTTTCTGTCCAGCTGTTTATCTGAAGCTACGCTGAACACTGTTTCCTTTGTGTGCATTTCCTGCCAAGACTCCTAAAATAAAATCCCTCCAGCGAGTGCATCATTTACCTGAGCTAGCTTAAATATGACTACACTACATAAAACCTAGATCCGTGGCTGATCTTAAAAACTGTTTAATCATACACTTAAAGTGTAGATGTATCACAATCAGGTAATAACGTTGATCAGTTGGTTTAATTATGTGGCAGTTAAAACTAAAGCAGTAAGGATGCTGATGTCTGGCCTAACCTATCAAATATATGCTCTGCAGTCTATGTGCCAAAATCAAATACTTTAGTTGCTTAGCTGTCAAAATTAGTAACAGTTTGTGCTACAAGAACGGTATGAGCATCTGTAAAGAGTTAAACAGAGATATTATGTAGTCAGTGCAGCTCTGACATTTACAGAGAAAACAATAGTTTTATTTCTGTAAACCCTCATAAAGATGATTTTGCATCACCAGGGAACTCAAACAGGGCTCATTTGGAAGTACACAGAGATGATTTTTAGAGTCTGTAAAGAAAGGAAATACAAAAAGAGTAAAAAAGAGGGTTACAGAAGAAACTGACCTGTTAGTCTGGCGCTGATGCTGAATAATCAAGTTCTTCTCATGAATGGTCTCAAGCAGGGCTGTGGCCAGAGACTTCAGGTCAGAGATAGACTGAGGCGTGGCTGGAAGACTGCATCCACTGTCTTCAAACAGCAAATCTTGCACTGCAGTGAGAGGTGGTTTTGTATGTCAGTATAAAAGAGGAAAAGGGAAAGAATAAGCTTTGTTAATTTTATTTCTGCTCTGTGCCTTTGGGCAATTGAGCAATTCACTAATTCTTGGTGAAACTGTCCACTTTTAGCAAAAACTTTTGACCTACTTCTCAATTACCTTGTTTGGCTGTGAGCACTCCAGTAAGTGCACCACTGTTAGATGTGCCACCTGCTTTGGAATTCTTTCTCCTATCCAGGGCAGTCTGCAGAAAAAATAAACATGGAGAGACAAGACATCCAAGACGTACAGGTTCATCAAATATGTGAGTCAAAAAGTCAGTTTTAATGTATACCTTGTATTTCATTATGTTGGTCTTCAGGAGACTGACTTCCTCTTGGACTTGTTTAAGCCTCTCATGCAAATATCTGGAGTTAAATGAAACATGAGATCATGAAGTAAAATAATCTCACTCAGTCTGAACAAGAAAAAATAATGCTACATTTAGTCTAAATCAGCATCTAAAGACACTTCAAACTACAAAAAAAAAGTCAAACTATGATGGGCATATTTATTCACAGTGTAAAAACTACAATTTAAAGTAATGTGTCCACAGCACATTTAACAGACAGATTATCTGCAGCACTGAGTATTTTTCCAGTAATTTTCCAACTGCTTCTGTTGGATACACTGTGAAACAAAACATCTAAGTAATAACCCCACTATTCACGAAAACGCAAACTTAAAGACCCCATTCATAACCTGATGCTGAATTTTAGACTGATTAACCTTTTAGTTCTTCGGAGTTATATCTGTGAAGTGTCTGTTTTAAAAGCCCTGTCCAAAAGCCAGCCCTGTCAAATTGATAAAATGGTTGAACACGCTAGTATGACTTATGACAAGAGGGCTACCAATAACAAGTTCAAACTAAAATCCTAGTACATGCACTTTTAATGTGGATCCAAGAACATCCTCTTCGATTGACTAAACAGTCGGTAAACTGTGTTGGGATTACAGGCTGACCTGTTTTCCATACAAAGTGCGTCCACATCAATGATGCGTTTGCCCCGGCCACCAAGTATGTGGTTGAGCTCCACGTTGAGGCGGTCAGCTTTCTCCTGGAACACAGTCCTTTCAGCCTTCACGTCCTGTAACTCATCGCTCACTGCCTTCAGACTGTTTTCCAGCTCTGCTTTCTAGAACAGGTACAAAAGACGGCATTAAAGGTAATGGGGCGACTTATCCAGAGCATTTTACAATCATTAGTTACAGGGACAGCCCCTGTGGAGCAACTGAGGGTTAAGTGTCTTGCGCAAGGACACAATGGTAAAAAGTGGGGGTTCGAACCTGCAGTGTTTTACCCTCTAGGCTGCTACAACTTATTATTATGTGTACACAGCCGGAATTGTCATAACTAGAAATGTTACACTGAATATTATTTGTAATGTGATTGCATCAGCTAAAACATCTGTTAATATCTTGTCATTTAAATCTGTAATTTTCCTCTAGACTTGCATGTTGGCCATAGTAACATCACACCACTCTGCAAGCTACAGAAAATGTAAACCCAATGTTTGGGTGTCCCTCTCTATGTCCTGAAATTTGAGTCCACATGTATATGGACAGAATCCAAATACTGACATGAAAGGTCAATTTTTGTAAGTGGAGAAGGAATGAGACAGTGCCTCAGTAATGAAATATCTAAGTTTCTGAAAGAAAGAAGGAAAGAAAGAAATGTTGCATCACATGGATGTCACTTAGAACATCACATCAAGCTTCAGAGTGTGATGCAATCCCAACCACTGAGTTCCAAGTCTTTTTGTTCCACTTTAAATTGTTATCTTGGCACTACTGTATGTGATACTGCCATAAGCTGAATGTGTAAAAGTAATGGCTCAACAAGTCACTTCAAATGTACACAATTTTCCCCTTGACCCAGATATAACTGACCAGCCAGTACAAGGCACTAAAGCTTTAAGGCTTATGAAACTAACGTGTACTGGATGAACATACAGTACCTTATACCAACTACTTTTACATACCTATTACTTTTAATCAATCGCACACCTAAAACAACTCCAAACAATCCGCATCAACTTGTTATGTAATCTCATATAGACTTGCTTGTATGCTACACACTGTAGTGTATAAAACTGACCAAAAAGTAAACAAATGGTTACAAAGCTGAAAACAGTGAAGGACCTCTTGAAACCTGATGTTTGTCCATTTCACAGATAAAAGTGTGGTTTACAGGGTTACCACATAAGCAAGGTTTGAGGGAAGCATGATGACTTCGGTATGCAGTTCGGTATGCAGTGTTCAGGGGAGGAGGGGTTCAGATTCCATTATTGTTAGGTTGGTTTGCATTGCTGGTTAGTGCAAAACCAAAAAGCAAACTTTGGATACCAAAACATATCTTGGGCAGACTAACTATGCTTGTGCTAAAGGGAAACTGGACATATTACACATTTTGCTGAACTATAAGACAAAAACTAAGAAAGGACCTCTTGGATATTAAAAACAATGTTTGACAGAAAGTGTGTTTACATGAAAAAACAAAAGCAAGTAAACAGATGTCGACCAAGTCACACGCTGCAGTGTTATACCAGGACAAATCAAGAGTCAGTATAAATAAAAATGTCACGTTGAATAAAACACCAGGTGGCCGATATGATATCCATAAAGTAAAATCACTTATAGAGCACTTATCAAATGCATGTCTCATTAAAATACATTCATGCAGGTTTCTTAAGTGACATGTCTGTCTAGGGTTTTTGCGTGATTGCACGGTTGAAAATTGGTCCTATTTTACTGGTTGTACCAACAAGCAGCACATTAAATATTTCGTTTTGAAATTAAACCGTTTTTTGATAGTAGTTTCTAAACACTATTTTGTTGCTGCTGCCTTCTGACCGTTTCAGCTTCGCAAACTCCAGAAAAACTTTGAACGTATCTTGATCTTTTTTGCTTTATTGCATACAACGGACATCTAAACAAGTGGTTCCAGACATGGTTCTATGCTTTCAGAAATCATACCTGCAGCCCCACCTCCTCCAGCTGCCTGACCAGGTCTGCACGCTCATGGGCTGGGAAATGCCGTACTCCAACTTCATCATCGCCTAGCCTCTGTTTAGTGATTGTCATTCTCAAAAGCTGGAGGGAAAAGGACGAAAAAAGTGTAAAAGAGGAACAGAAATGTCTGCATAAGGTGTGTGGATGATGTTCTACCTTGTTGTCTCCTTGAGCTTCAGTTAGTCTCTGAGTCAGCTCCTTCACCTCCTCTGCTAACTGCTTATACCTCTCCCGGGAATCCCTCAACAACTGAGCCAGGTTCACCTGTATGTTATAGAGAGCGGACAAGTAAATTACAGAGTTATACAAACAGACAGAACAGAATTGCACAGGTTATATATTATACATATATACTGTCGACCCCCGAAATCCGTTCCAAGAGCACCTGCAAATTGTGAAAAAACGTGAATTTGTAATGTGGTTAAAAAATGCTTATAAATGCTTATTTTTATCATGTGAACCCTGATATGCCCCAAAATATGCACCCAAAACACTTTAATTTCATTTTAAACTCAGCCTAAAGGTAAAAGATAAGGTAAACCCGTATCCGTACTGTACAGTGTACACTGAACTTCTGTCCGTCGCAGTGCTAGAATGTAAATACTGATGTTTTCCCTGTATAGACTGTCCTGTAATTCATGGAAGTGCGTTTTTTTTTTTTGTTATGTGCTGTCGTTTTCTTTGGTATGAGCAGGGTAAATACAGGTATAATTTAATTTACAGTAATAAAAATACAGGGCTTTAAGAAGAACAAAACGAAAAACACGAGTACCGTTATATTTTATATGGAAATTTAGCTGAATTTATGTTAATATTTATGTTACAAAATTAAATTTGTCTTAATAATTTAGCACTAAAATGCATGAACATTTCTATGATAAAAATTAAATGATAAAAAGCAAAAAAAAAAGTGGAGGATATTTGCAGTTTCCGCAAATTTGTGGGGGTTTCCACGAATAATTATTAGTTGGGTTCTAAGAAAAAAATCTGAGGCCGCAAACTCTGAACCGCTACTTTGAAATTGAATAAACAGTAGCAGTCACAGAAACAACAGTTATGTTAGTATTGGTCAAGCCTCAGAATATTCCTCAATTGGTTTTATGGTTGGAATAAGTGTACTGATGATATCAGACCCACCTGATTGCGTTTCTCTGGTGGCAGTGTAGGGTCTCCATCCTGAAACACAAGTTGCAGGAGCAGTAAGAGAACACTCTCTACGTATACTAACATTACATTTGGCAGATGTCACTGATGCCTTTAATGTTACTTAATTTTCTGTTTAATTATCTACTGACCAAACACTGAAAAAATAAGCTGTAGAGTTTATGTTTTAAAGGACGCACAATCAGTTCTCTGTATTTTTTCTTCAAACCCTGATGTCTCTCGCGGAGCTGATTAGCCATCAGCTTGTATTGATCTCTCTCCTGCTGGCATGTGTCCAGCTCTTTGGACAGAATCAGGAGAGCCTCCTTCTTACTCTCCAGCTTACGCTTGCATATCAGGAACTGCAGAAATAAGAACAAATTCACATATTTGTGTGTGTGTTCAGCAGAAAGTTTACCATTCTTACCCTCATAAATGAGTTCTTTAAGACCATTCTCTAAAATAAAAGTTCACCTTTATTAGAAGCACTGCGTAACCACAGGAAATGTTTTGCCAGGGTTTTAATTTTCGGCACTCCTGAAAAAGTAAATATTGAGCTTTGACTGAAGAGGAGATAAGACTCAACCTCTTTCATTGTCTTGGCAGAATACACTATTTGCTCGAGCAAGGCCTTTCTGGATTAGGCACAGGACGACCAGGGTGATAAACAGACAATATCCATAGCAAACATTACCCAGCTCTGCGAGTAGGACTGTGGATCTGTGGGACTTGCTTTTAGGTTCTTAATTAAAAATGAGAACATAGACCAACAAACCGGGCTTTACAACATCTTAAAATCCAACATTAAAGCAGAACTGTTTCGATGCACATATGGGCTGGAAATGCTGGATTGCACCATCATTTAAAAATTATATTTGTAACCTCAAAAACTATATACTAGACGAAGGACGGGCAATCTTATCCAGCGGGCCGGTGTGGTTGCAGGTTTTTCTTTCAACAACACAGGAGATCATACACCATATGGACAAAAGTATTGGGACACAACTGTTTTTCAGGGTTTGGGCTAGGACCCTTACTTCCAGTGAAGGGCAATCTAGCATAACCAAGATATTTTGGACAATGCCATGCTTCCAACTTTGTGGACACAGTTTGGGGAAGAACCTTTTCTATTCCAGCATGACTGTGCCCCAGTGCATAAAGCAAGCTCCATAAAGACACGGCTGGATGAGGTCAGAGCAGAAGAACTTGACTGGCCCATACAGAGCCCTGACTTCAACCCCATCCAACACCTTCGGGATGAACTGGAGCTTGTGAGCCAGGCGTTCTTTTTGTCCAACATCAGTGCCTGCACTCAAAAATAATCTACAGAATGAACAGGCACAAATTCCCAGAGAAACAATCCAAAATCTTGTGGAAAGTATTCTGAGAACAGTGGAAGTTGTTACAGCTGCAAAGGGGGGACCAACTCCATATTAAAGTCTATGTATTTAAATGTAATGTCAATAAAGCTCAGGGGTCCCAATACTTTTGTCCATACAGTGTATATTCCACTGTCTGAGAGCTGAAACCACCTGAGAGTAGAATTATATGTCCCTGCTTGTTATAAACGAAAAACCTCCAGTCCTTTTGCTGACAAGAGTGGACACATCTGATACAGGCCATGCCTTATGTTTCATTAGTGCACATTAAAACCTGCTCTGCCTGCCATGATTCAGAAGGCCATGGGATAAAAGACAACAAGAGCAAAAGTTTTAGACAGTGTAAATGGACATGGGTGCCTACATCTGGAACGAATGGAACTGGGCATTTAATAGAAGTCGTTATACAAAAGATGATTATATGGGTAAAAAAAACGATGAGTGACTTGAAATGTTCAGTAGGGAGAGTAAGTTCAAACCTAGAGCCTAAAGATAGAGAGAGCCTGCTCAGCAAGAAACGTTTAACATACTGTTTATCAAACCTCACAAACATCCTGGTCCAGGGGGAACCAGAGGCCACTGTATATATTACACAACCTACTGCATATGAAATATAGCAGTACAGGAGGGCTGGACTACCGAAAAGTTGATGCATGGGTAACAGCTGGCTCAGTGTTCATTCTGCTCCATATGTTCACAACACACGACGCTGCACCTGAAACACTCACCTCGCTCACCAGACCCTGCCAGTCACTTTCACTTCTTCTGGAAGGCTCCATCTTGGCAGCGTCCAGCATCAACCATTTACTGCATCTTTATTGTGTGTTCAGCACATACACCCCCAACACAAACCCACATACCAGGGCTGCTGCTCTGCAGGAGGTGAGGAAAGCTCCTGCTCCGGCTCCTCCTTCTCCTGTTTACTGCACGTCATCTGACGCAGCAGAGCCTCTTTTCTCCACCCATATTCCGTTAATGTAACACCCATGTTCCGGCAATACCCCACCCGTGTTCCGACGGTACCCACCGTATTCAGACAAGAGCCTACCCATTTCCCGTCAGTGTTCCACCAGTGTTCCACCTGTATTCCGACAATACCCTACCCGTATTTCGTCAACGGCCCACCCATATTCCGTCAATAGCCCCACCCGCTTCCGTCAAAACCCACCCGTTTTCCAGAAAACCCGCCCTCGGTTAACTCGTGTCCTCGGTCATTCAAAATTGTAACTGTGTATCCAGACCACACGTTTCTCAACGTAGGCCTACCACAGGATGCGTCTCTAATGACTGTGTACTATTTCCTACATTTAGTGGTAGTACGCAATTTGGGACGCAGACCTCAGCCTTTCTAAAAAGCTTTGGAAAGTGTTTAGAAATTATACTACTGTGTAGAACGTAAGAAAAAAATGGGACTTCAGTGACAGGCGTAAGGTACAGTTCAAACGCCAGGGGGCGTCGAGAGACAGACTGTCACAAACCAATAGTCAAAGTCAAATTTACTGTCATCTCAGCTACACTTTATTGACAAAAGTAGTCAAGTCAGGTATTGGGACACACCTGAAAAAGCACAGTTAGTAGCTTTTTATGAGAGGTTGGGCTGGGCCCCTTACTTCCACTGAAAGGCACTCTTAAAGAACACTAAGATATATTAAACAACGCCATGCTTTGTGGACACAGTTTGGAGAAGAACCTTTTCTATTCCAGCATGACTGTGCCCTAGTGCACCAAGGCAGGGTCCAAAAAGAGAACGCCATGGGGCGTTGACAGACAAAGAGTGTGATTGTCGGGGGTT
>JBBPCX010000011.1:14724733-14749789 GCA_037974365.1 Hydrocynus forskahlii
TGTTATTTAGGCTGATGCTCAGTCATTTCCAAGAAAATTAAGAGTTTCTGCTATCATTTGCAGCAAGTTTCCAAGTCGTTTGTACAAACCCAACTAATCAGACTTTGCCCAATCTGCGACTGTGATAAATTTTCCATTGGCCCCTAACATGATTTTGCCATTAAGCCATGGTGTATCACTTAAAACGGCTTCAGTTTGTAAGAACTGTCAGTGTCAACCTGCTATCGTTTCTCGATATGACTGAAACATGATTGCCGGGGCTTGATTTCCATGGTTGTGATTGGAAGTCTTGCCTTGGCTTATGCCTGTCACAGGATGTCAGCTAATTAGGCCAATCTATAATTGAGATCTCAGGGCTTGCTACTGGATTTGAGGCGTGGGGAAAGGGGGATTCGGTTTTAAATTGATTGGGGATCAGTTGTCGCGAGGCAGATGGTGACATTTCACACAACGCCCATTTTAACTCAATCACCCCGACACCCTGAGCACACAGCAAATATGTACGCTGGCACTGTGGCCTCATCTGATCCCTTGCCTGGCTTTCTGTACAAATGCATTAAGGGCTTAGTTTTAATGCGTCCTGCCAGCATCCTGTCGAACTCGCACTCTATTGTGCACAGGGCCTCTGAATCCTAATGGCCTTCGTTTGAAATTTTTTCATTAACCTCAGTAACACAAAGGGGCGATGGCAGACATGCACAGCCTTTGCAGTTGCCTAGGGCAGCACCAGCAGGGGGCACCAATTGGGTACAAAGTTTTAACTAATATTTTTTTCACCAATCTCCTCCACCTCATTCCCCTTATACCCCCAGCCCCCCGACACTTCATTCCCCCAGTATACCCCCACTCTAATGCCCCAAACCCAGGTTTGTCAAAACCTTCAGAAATGCCACTGGTATATGAACTCTCGCTGGAGCAACTAGTGGTCACTATGTGAAGTGTTTTTTTGGCTCGGAACCCCAGCGCTTGCTGAAATTTGAAATGCACCTAAAATAATATTCACTTCAAACTTTGCCTCTCCACCCCTCCAACCGCCAACCCCCCACTCACATCACTGGATCGTGAGAGCATATCAAATCAAATATGGCTAGCGAACGGGTGAACTCCAGAGACAAGATTATCCACGCTGTGCAGTCACGAGAGTGCGCCAAGCACAGAGCAATAGCTAAAAAATGTCTCTGCGGTTAATCCCTGTGATGCTAAGCTGATTGAAGGTTAGTTGTACTCTAGGCCTCAGTAATAAGCACATGGGGAAAAGAAGCTGCAGTGCAGGGTTCTTTGGCTCTAGCGGAGGGCCGAAGCATTGAGCAATTTTGTGCTCTCCCTGCTTCAACACACTTGATTCAACTTCTGAAGCTAACTGTCAATCCACTTAATGAGTAGAATCAGGCATGGCAAGGAAAACATGAATTTGGCCTCCATTTCCCAAAGGCGCTGCAAAATCACCCGTTTGAGAGAGAGTCTCTTAAACCCGCCGTGCTACAAGACCCAGTACAAGAAAGAGCCCTTTACAGGACATTAGTCCTTGCATCTGATTACTTTATTTAATGCATCATTAATCTAGTTCACTCCTGAGCAGGTTATGTCGGTACACTTCAAGCTGCATCTCAGCCTTCACCACATGATACACCAATCTATCCGCAAAACACAGTGTAAATAAAAAGCATACATTGTTCAAGAAAAGCAAGAAGAGCAAAAAGCCACGAGAGGCCACCACACAAAGCACACCACAGACTGCCGACAGGTAAAATCACTGTAACACACAGCCAGGTTTAAGTGGGTTACAAACATAATTTTCGACAAAATTCTGTCAATAAATAATGTTTTTGTAGGCCTCAACTATCTTTTCATCATTTGAGTTTATAATTAGGCACTGAGTATTAGATATTTATTTATATATCAAGCACTTCTCAGTTCCTTCCTACAGGCCTCCTAGTGGCCACTGCACCAGTTGAACGGACATTTTAAATCTACAATTCAAGGCAGAAGTGAGGGACCTCCTGAACATAGCAAAATTGCATTTTAGGCTTATTGAGAAAAGGGCTTATCTCAGTGGATCTATCATGCTGAGTAGGGTGACTGAAACGCAAAAACAAACACATCTACTAACCTCTTGCCTTCATGGAAAAAGCAGGAGCACTATACAGAACACAGCTGATTGAAATTGTTTTGTACTCTACAGTCACTACAGACCCGACCTGACCCGACCTGGCCTGACTGGTACAGCTTCATTTGAAACCCGAACTCTCTTGTTACTGTTGCTACTTGCAGAAATCCCTAACGCACTTTGGGTGAACTTAACCAACAAGGGAAAAGATTTGCTGTGACTTTTCCACTAACCCAGCACCTGACTCTTATTAGCAGTGGTATAAATGAAGGTTCGCTCGTCAAACTCCAGAGTTTTCCCAAAAGTGGGTAACATTATGAAATGGGGAAAAACGGAGCATGCAAAAAAAGCGTGTGTAAAACTGAGAGAGAGAAAAAGAGAGCGAGAGAAAATTCATAAGAGTGATGTTTGCATAAAAGCACAAGCCCATTGAAGTATGTGAAACCAACCCATACCTGTTTGGGCTTTAACCTCACACTCCTCCTGTATATTCCATGGCCCAAGCTCAAAGTGAACTGAGGGTTCAGACAGCCAATCATTAACCCTTAGAACAAGAGCGGCATGGATCCATCCCGGCAGTGCAACAACTGGTAAATTGTTATCATACGCCCAAAGAGATCTTTATATGGAAGGTCCCCTGTTTTGTGTTGAAAACTATACTTATTATGTCTATAATAAAATGATCTGCAAATGTCAGTGCTGCGTAATTGAGGTCTGCCGTCAGACACTAGCCTAATGAAGCCTGACACAAAGTTGATTTTTTACATACAACAGTCTACAGTCTAGCTAACTTTCTTGCTAATAATACGCCATGGACAAAATTACTACTAACTGTTGAAATAAACAGTTTATCATACTGCCCTACTGCCTTGTGCAGCAGTGTAGGCTACTGATTGCTGTCCCATATTAAAAATGCATAATTACCCTGTAATTATCGCCAGTTACAATCAGCAATTCCACAAAATCATACTCATCATAAATACTGTTTGTGTATCACAATCAGGCGGGGACATGTGCACTGACTCCAGGGGGCCCTGAGCTCCTGTACTTTAACCCTCAGACTATATAATGATTGTTTCATATCGCCATTCTTCAAAATCTGATTAAGTGATCTGAGGTTCAGCCTCAATCCTGCAGCTGAGCTGGTGCGTCGGCTCCAGGTCTACAAGCTTCAACATTTTTAGTTGCCCCATCTGGTCACCTTTGGAGATTTAGTCAGTATCATTTCTTAGCAATTGCAGCATCATAAACTGGAATTAGTAATACCTGGCAATGTCATGCTCTTTTGGAGGGTTCTATGTGTTCGGCTCAACTGACCACAAAAGGTTCTTTGCCCCAGAAGAAGAATGAAGCAAGGCCATAATGCTAATAATAATAATAATAATAATAATAATAATAGTATTAATAATAATTTCTCTTGAATATAATAAATTCAGTGAAATAATAATAGTATGTTACTCTAAAATATAAACATAACTAGCTACCTATGGCCTTCATTTCACCAGGCCAATCAACAAACGTAACCTAAATATTTATTTTTGTAAATGACTTTTAAATAAAAATATTATCTGTCATACAGTGCTCCCAACAATTACTTGCACCCGTTGTAAAGATCAGTGAACACACTTTTAAAACTCTAAGTAGCTTCATCTCCAACTCAAAGAAATCCCAACCTGTGGTTAAAATAAATTTCAAACAAATCCCTCAGAAACAGCCATTTTTCAACAGAAACACACATGCCACAATTATTGGCATCCTTATATTTAATACTTTGTACAAGCTCCTTTTAGCCAGTAAAACAGTACTAGGTGTTCTCCTATAAGAGTTTGGAAAGACGGAGAATCCAAAGGAGGGTATCTAAGACCATTCTTAACAGAATCCCTCCAGATCATCCAGGGTCCTGGGCCCTCTCTTGTGTACTTTCCTCTTCGGCTTTCAAAAGGGTTCAGGTCAAGGGATTGAGATGGTCATGGTAGAAGTGTGATTCTATGGTCAGCTAACCATTTCTGTGTTGATTTGGATGTGTGCTTTGGATCCTTGTCCTGCTGGATGATCCAGTGACCCCCAGTTCATGATGCCATGCACCCTAACTAGGTTTCCAGGGCCTTAGGAGGAAAAACAACATCCACCATATTTTACAGTTGGGATTGAATTCCTTTCATAATAGCCATCCTTTTCACACTAAATCTACCTTGAGTCTATTGACAAAAAGCTCAACCGTAAAGCATGGTTCCAGTCAAAGTTGTAGCAGTATTTGACAAAACTCCAGGCATTTATGTATCTAGTTAACTGACAGAAATTGCTTTTTATATGGAATACATTAAAAATAATCTGCATGGGAGTGACATCTGATTGTGACTTTGGAGGCCTGATAAACCCAAATTTTACTTTTTCTTGTAATCCATAAGAAACAGGGATTTTTTTTGCCTCTTCCCTTTCTCCACCTGTATGTGGCAGCAAAATAAACCTGAGCCCCCATATAGGCAAGTTTTAAAACTTCCAGTTGATGTCCACTTTTTATTATTGCCCAGCAGTGGAAATTGACATTTTCAGGTGAGCTTTTTTAATAACTTATCCCAGACTTAATTAATGTAAGGGAATTAGGCCTCTGTGTCACCTCATATTTGTTCCCCAGGAAATCAGGGTGTCATAGACTACAGCTTGAAAGTTTCTACACACTCCAGTCAATTTACAACTGTACGGGTTAAATGGGAATTATGCTGTGTTTACTATGATTGCCAGGGGTGTGTGAGGATTTTTTAAAACTAAACTTTACCAGATGTGCCAATAATCGCAGATGACACTGTGTTTAAACATTTGGTTAAATGTCTATATTATACAGTCTTTATATTCCAGTCTATAGAATCTATATAAATATCTATATATGAAAGTTTGGTGGTTATTAAGACACACCAACAACAATAGCCCATAGTTGTGCTGTGGTCCATGGGTTGAATCCACTGTTATAAAATATTTATCAAAGTATACAGATCAGATAAAGAATGGATTGTATTTCAGTGCACTTCAGTGACAAACAATAGAACAAAGCCCCCACTGTAAAGGGCAAGAAACTCATTTATTGAATATGTGTCAGACATACACAGATTTTATTTTTCCTGTTAAGTATAATGTTTTTTATTATTGATTTTATATACCACAGCGTGGTAACCAACTGCAGATCAATGTTTTCACCTCGTTTTACAACGTATTTGCCGTGTGCAGCTTTTAGCTCTCCAGCACAGGCCCCACCCCAAACCCTCCTGCCCCCACTTGTCAGACCAAATTTGCACCCCTGCTGATTGCAGAGGTGTAAAATGCCAGTTTATCCCAGCATGACATTTTTCTGTCGATCAACTCAAGTGCTTAGCAACAAAGGAGGACTTGGAGGAAGCCCCGTGCAAGACCTCACTCAGAGTTGCGGTATTGTGTGATCAGAGAAGTTCTAGCTACTAGATCCTATTGGACATGACCAAAATTAGGGGGAAATTTTTTTTAAAATGCTGCTTTTTTATCACAGGAAGAATAGCTTCCCTCACTTTTGGCAGTTTTGTGTGTCAATAAAACAAGCAGCTTTAAATGTCCTGAATGAACATGCCCCCAGAGAATGGTTCTGTACCCCAAAGCAACCAAGTAGTACTCTTAAAACTTAAAAAAAAGAAAAAATATACATGTATATTTTTCTCCTGCTCAGTGTGTATTAGAGTGTTGATAGGTCTCACCATGAGTATGACACAACCATCATAGGCCTTATCACGGACAACGATGAGACAGCCTATAGAGAGGAGGTGATGGCACTGTACAACTGGTGTCTGGATAATAACCTGTCTCTCAATGTCAGCAAAACAAAAGAAATGATAGTGGACTACCGGAAACGACAAGTAGGGGAACACCAGCCCATCCACATCAACAGTGTCGAGGTCGAGAGGGTCAGCAGCTTCAGATTCCTTGGAGTCAACATCACCGAGGGTCTCTCCTGAACCCTTCACACAGACACTGTAATCAGAAAAGCTCGCCAGCGACTCTATTTCCTGAGGAGGCTGAGGAAGTTTGGCATGAACGCCAACATCACCTCAAATTTCTACAGGAGCGCGATCGTGAGCTTGCTGACAGGCTGCATTACAGTTTGGTATGGGAGTTGCTCTGTCAGCAGCCGGAAATCACTACAGAGAGTGGTGAAAGCAGCAGAGCACATCACAGGCATGAGTCTCCCTGCCATTCAGGACGTTTATCACCAGCGGTGCCTCCGTAAAGCACACAACATACTCAAGGACCACAGCCACCCAGCACGCCAGCTGTTCTCCTTGTTACCATCTGGCAGACGATACAGGAGTCTGTCTGCTCGGACTACAAGACTAAAAAATAGCTTTTACCATCAAGCCATTCGTCACCTCAACTACAACACTTGAACACACACACCACACTTCACTGGATGCACACACAAACTATTCGATACAAAACAGACTCAGATACACTTTGCACCTTTTCACTCCATTTTTATTATCGAAAAAAACAACTAAAACAACAAAAACAAACAACAAAAAAAACTCTTACCCTGTGCAAAACTGGTACTTAACTGCCACTTTACTGCTGCTCACTCCTGTCACTTTATCTCATGTGCACTAATGCTTTCTCCCCTATATATTTAGAGATACATGTATGTACACATTTTATTTTCTTCTCTTTTTGGAAATTGTAATTTATAGTGCTTAAGGCCTTGTATACTTTTAGTACATCTTTTACTCTTTAACTTTACATTGTTATTTTTTACTATATTGCTGAGTGACTTGTCTTCTCTCATCAATCACATTTCTTTGCAATGTTGTCCCAGTGCTAACATGCATATGACAAATAAAGCTGAAACTGAAACTGAAACTCTCCTTTGGTGAAGTTAAAGTGAAAATATAAGGATCTCTTCACATACGTTCTTTAGTGTGCAGCGGAGCAAGTGAGACTTTTTTTTTTTAATGATTTCCCATCACAGTTGTGATTGAAAGCAGTGACAGAAGACACTGATTATAGGCTGTGTCACAGAGTACATCAAATTCTGTGCTGATAACACTGTACCAGTAATATTCATATCCCGAACATCCCCAACATAGGTCATAGGTCATAACAGACATCAAAGCCTTCCTGAATGAGAAGGTGGTAGCATTCATGTCATGTGTCAGGGAGGCTGCCAAGGAGGTAAAAAGGCATCTATCTGTGAAGTTAAAGGAGGGAAGGGACCACTACAGCTATTACAGGCTTTAGGTCTAGCAGCCACTGGACTGATGGAGATGTTGAGATGGCTAATAAGTGTAACCTGTATGACTGTAACAGCATTAACGCGCCTGTAATCAGTCCACAGTTGTCAGGGACCAATAAAGAAGGTGAAGTCCATGGGCTAGAACTGTGTTTTGAAGTACTTGACTTCCTCTTTCATGGCCTCTCTCTTAGTTGCTTTAATACGGCAAACATGCAGCTTAATGGGTGTTTGTGGTTACATATTAGACATATTGCAAGACCATTGTCTGAGAAGAAACATCTTGAAAGATGTTTAGGAACCTACAAATAAGACTTTCAACATACTGTGATGAGCCGGCACGTCAGGACTGGCTCCCATGAGCCTTTGCAGGGCGGATGAGTGGCCAGTTGGCCTGTGTGTGTTTTGGGGGACATTTGCGGGAGGCTGTGTGATGTTATGTGTGTCATGTGTGCTTAAGTGCTGTTTTGAGTGTTTGTGTGTTTATTATGTGTTTGTGTCGTTGAGCCTTTCTCGTCCATCACCATCCTCCGGAGTGTTATCTGCCGGAGGGTAGTGAGGGATGAGAACGCTGAGAAAGTGTTGGAGTTGGGTGATGTTCTGCATGTATGCCAGTTGGGAGCGCAGTACACCCTCGCTAAGTCTGTATTTGGAGGCTGCGAAAATGAAAAATAAAGGATTACTGCTTGAAAATCAGCATGTCTTTGTCTTCTCTCCCTCACGCTCGCCACAATACCTTCTGTTGGTCGGGCAAATGACCTAGGAGGGAAGACAAGTTGTACAATATCTGCAAAAGGTTTGTGAGTATGCTCATCACCAACAACCCAGCAGGAAGTTTTATAATTGAGTCCTTGGTTTCAGGGCCAGAAAGATTGTCATGCATATGGTAAGCCTTTAGCACGTTAAAGTGACAGACACGTGTACTGTGTCTATGGTCAGGGCTACAGATAAAATTGTCAGTTTCACTGAGTCTTTGACTGATGTGAACCTGATAAACTGGTATATGAATGAGGAATCGGAAGTAAAACCATAACTTTATTACCATGCTGGAACTGTCTGGGAACAGCTTTCCAGTCAAAAAACTGCTTCATGCACTACTGGTACATCCCTAGTGCTTCACACACTAAGGCATAGGCTTTGTGAAGATGGTCACAAAAATTACTTACATAGTCTAAGAAATTATTTTGCTTGCCCTCCAAAAAGAATCTCTTTGAGAGCTCTCAGAAGACCTTGCACAGTATAACCATAAACCAAATCACCAGGACTGAATCCAAGTGATTCCTGGACAGCTTTATATAATGCAAGATTATACTAGATTCACCTCCTCATCCCAGTCTTTCTCAGACATACTTCTGAAGCAAAGATTTCAAAGACTGGTGAAATCTCTACAGTTCACCTTGACTCTCAGGGGAATAAGGACTTAACACCTGGTGAGAAATACAGTATATGGGGTTTTCATAACCTGTTGAAAGAATTTGGACAAAAATTATTTTTGGACAAAATATGGATGTGATCTAGTTGCACAACCTTAGGCAAACCAAAACTGGTGAAAAAGTCGTTTAACCACAGCAGGAGTAGTAGTTCTACACAAGGGAATGGCTTCTAGGAAACAAGGTGCAGCACAGATTATTGTGAGAAGATATTGATTCCCAGACTTGGTTCTATGTAAAGGGCCAACACAATCAACTAGAACATGATCAAAATGCTCAAAGAGGAGCTGTTTTCAGTAAACTGAAACAACATGACAGGACCGACAGAATCTTTCTTAAGAGCAGGACAAAAAATATTTTAGAATATGGGTATGTGTTTTTGTGACATCTGAGTGGCTACATGTTGCCTGAGAGCAAAAGGTACTAAAATCTGAAAGATACTGTCTAAATCGAGGAGACCATATGCACATTAGGTCACCCTGGTCTACAGATATGCAGCCTGTCTTTTTACCATTACTCAAGGTTAGACACAGATGATAAACATTTCTCCTTCACCAGCTCATCCTGTAAACAATGCTGCAAGGACAATGAAGAACACACTTCCTGAGCTTTTCTTACTAAATTACACTGAAGCAGGAAAGACCAGACATCTTCGTTCAATTTAAAGCTGTAGAAATGCACTCAAATACGGTAAAATAAGTGTCCAGTTTTTCAAAAATGAGCTACCAAGAAAATGTCCTTACTCTTGTCAAAAGTAGTGGCACATTCGATGTGCTTGAGTGAGCTGAACGACACTAAGGGACAGGCCTTATTGGAGGTACAGGCAGACAGGACTGTGGCGGAGGTAGGGGAGAGGAGCTGGTCTGTGAAGTGACCTTCATTGATTCCATTTCCAGCTGTCATAAAGAATTTACCATTCTACCTCAAGTTCCATTTTGCACACAGCCATCTTTCTCTCCAATTTTGCTTTACTTGCCTCAGCCTTCTCTTGTACCTCCATCTGGAGACATACAATGCGCACCATGACACAAACTTCATCCCTTGAACTAGGAGAAAGGGAGGGGAAAAAAGGGTCAAAGCAGGGTAACATCACTCAGATTTAAACCTCAGACTCAACATGCTCCTTAATGGTACTCACAGAAGCTATGTCCACATTCGCCACCGCGCTAGCCACAGTGCGGTCAACAGATGGAGAGGACTCAAAAACTCAAGTCAAGCAAGAACCGTCTGAATTTCACAAAAGTTGCCGTGCTTTCCAGTCTTATGCAGTCAACCTGAACACTGTGAAACATTAACAGCAGTAATCCAGTTAACCTAACCTAATCAATCCCTAACAGTGCCAAAGGAATGAACACAACAAAAATGGCTACACTAGACTGCATTTAATTAGCTAACCAGACTAGCAACATGCAGAAGAAAGCACCAAATGATATTAAGCTAAGCTAACCAAAAATATAAGGGACGGCACTTGCTCTCTTACCCAGTGAGTCTAGCCAATTCAAAACCTGTGTGTTAGACTGAATGTGCATGCATCATCTTACTGGTCCTCAAACCAGGGGAGCTAGCACAAGGGGAAAATGGTGAAAAAAAGAAAAGAAAACGGCTTACCTCAAGCAAAGAGGCTAACACGCAAACAACAGTTCTAACAAACTACAAGCAAACAACCCCAACAAACAATAAGTGAGTAAACAGGGCTAGTGCAAGGCTTCAAGGTGCAGCTTTTAAAGGGGAAGGGTTTCTGTGATGTCAGCAAGCCAATGATGAGTGACACATGGATCCACCTATAAGAGGACAGCCAGAGACAGACAAACACCAGGGAAAAAGTAGTAAAGGCCTCAGCTCAGTGTCTCCTCCAGCTCAAACATGACCCTCGTGGCACCCAATGCTTCTCCAGGTTCTTGCATCAGTGCCTCCCCAGCGCCCCCAGTGAGTGGCAGCCTGTTATGGCCACTGCAAATTTCCCACTTGTGGGACTAATGTAGGGAGTGGTGGTTGAGGGGTGGAGCATTTACATCTCGGCGGAGAAGTGGAAGGGGTTGAGGGGGGTATGTGGTATATGTGGTATGCGCGTCATGGCCGTTCTGGACTTTTCCAGACCGCACAGATTGCCAGTCCGCCCCTGAGTGGAAGTGAATAGGCATGTGGGATAGTAACTAGTTTATGAGAGATTCCCATGATGTGATGAATGTTTAGGCAGCTCAAAATCCCAGACAATTCTAAAACCCCGGCCGGACGCAATTTCCAAGTCTCAAAAAGAGGACATGTCTGGGGAAAAGAGGACGTCTGGTCACCCTAGTTTAGCTGACTGGTGTGAGCTGAAAAAGTAATAAGAGAGGACAAAGTAGCCTGTATTTCATGCAAAGACTCCAACCGTTTAGAGTCTGTGACACCATGTTGCAGATGTTTTGTGAGTCTGTGGTGGCCAGCAGCATATTCTGTGTTGTGGTGTGCTGAGGTGACAGAATGAAAGTGGCAAACACCAAGAGGCTTAAAAAGCTGATCAGGAAAGCAGGTTCAGTTGTGGGTGAGGAACATGACAAACTGTGTTTGAAACTGTGGCTGAAACTGAAAGGAGAACACTGTCTGCACTTTCATCCATCGTGGACAATGCTGATCATCCACTCCACAGTGTCAAACAGTGAAATACTTTTAGCCATAGACCCTGTAAGTCTTCCCCTGTTACATATATACACAATAATCTGTGCTGCTACTCAGATGTGCAATTTCTTTTTCATGTGCAAAATCCCTATGCGCAATATCTTTATTATTATGTTCTGTATCACTACTTACACCACATATTTCACTTCTTATGCAAGTTTTATCATGTGCCATATCACTGGTTATGTCACGATTACGTGCAATAATTACTTACGTGCAATAATTACTAATATACTTGGCATAGAATACTATAGAGTTTTATTTTGACTTTATATTTTATATTGTTGTCTTTGTGTTTCTTTTTGTCTGTGCAGTTATTGCATGAGCAGTTTCCTCTGGGATCAATCAAGTTTTCTGATTCTGATTCTGATTTAAAGTCAGTGATTGGACAGCTGCAATTTGTCACTGAACGGGTTGCCTGGAAAGCACTTTAAATGACGCTCAGTTGGCAAATGTTATAAGGACTTTTATCAGAGCACAATAGACACAGCAAAGCTGAATTACATAGAACAAAATTAATATAATGGGGCCTAAAACACAACAAAATACCTTTTTATCTATTTGTTCAAAAGCACTTGTCTCTCAATAGATACAAATAACGAATGAATTTTGAATTGCTAATTTTACCATATATGTGCACATGTAGCACATATATAAAAATTACGTTGACCTGGGCACACTTCCAGCATCTTCAATTGATCAAACAACGTTACGATTTGTTTTTTTGTCATAAACATTCATATCACCTCTGTTTCAAAGATGAAATCATGTGCAACAACAGTAGACATTCTCTTTGAGGCAAACTGACAACTGTAAAGCAGAATGTCATAGCAAGTGTGCAGCATATAAAGGGCATAACTGATGCTTGTTAAAAACATGAAGCTAAACAGGATATCAATCCACAACTTTCACTGCATATTAACTGAATTGTGTTGTGGTGGGAGTTGGTGGTTGTGCATGTGCAAAGTCTCAGCCATTGTCTGGGAAACAAAAAGTGGGGTAGACAAGACTAATGATTTTGAAAAGTAGGGGGGACATGCCTCCACCCCGTTATAATGGGTCCGGCGCCCATGCCCACAACAGAGCAAGGTCATATTGTTAAGGCTGCACCAGTGAGGAATTACCCTTTGGACACTATGAAAATCTACTACATATATATATGTTCATAAAGGTAAAATTATGAGAATTCAGAGATGAAATGTATGCATATTTTATAAATGAGGCTTTCTCCTCCAGGTGAAACTGACTAGGCCCTCAAAAGCTGAAAATCCACCATAATGGCAGGACCAAAAACTGACCAGGAGTTTGGGAAGTTAATACAAAAATGATGAAAATATGTTTGGCCTAATTAAAAGTATGGGTAAATCTCATTATGAGCAATTTGACTTTTTTTAGTAGTGTACTTCTACATGTTAGCTTTTGTAATTTCTGAATGATTAGTTGGGCTGCAAGGCTTGCTTCTGGAGCAAGTACATGAAACTTTAACAGTATTGATAAGCATTTATTTGATTTCCCAGTAGTAGTCAAAAACATACATGTCATTCAAACATAAGAGTAACGTTCATCAAATCAGCATATAAATAAATGGCCTGAAAAAACATACAACAAAGCATAGCTTTCAAATACACTGTATCAGGCTAAAAGTGGAACTATGAAGTTTTCTTTTGGATTTGCACTGGTGGTTTTGTTATTCTACGTCTGAAGATTGTAACCAGCTTGAATATGTTAGACATTCAGAACTGAACAGCATGCTCTTACAAACTGCAATGATATTTTAAAGGTTGAATCAGTGTTTACATTCCATTTTGCAGGTGAAAATGTTTTGGTTTTTGGCACACTCATACCTCAAGCATGTTTAACATTCAATATTTTCTCAATACATGGCAGAAAATGAGATGATTTCAACATTTTCAGCATGGGCCAGTAATCTTCAGAAAGTTTATGAATCACAAGAATAATCAAAAAATGTTATGAAGAAGTAAATGTGCAGGGGTAAAGGTTTGTGCTTTTATGCTTTTCCCTGTATTTTGTTTCATTTGACTTTAATCAGAATGATCCCAGTGGATGTTCCAGTAAGTGTCTCTACAGTCCATTTAGATTTTTTTCAGTTTGCTCTCCGTAAATTAGTAGATGATCTCTCTGCAGCACTGTAAGAGAATAATGCCATTCAAAAGGAAAAAGACAGAAGAATATAATGTATCAGGAGTATCAGGTCCTTCCATGATAGGCTTCCATATGGTCTGATCTCACTTTTTAGCCATCAGACCATTGTTCTCAGTAGTTGTATAGGTTCCCATCAATATACTTAAGATGTTCAAGGTACAACTCATTAACATTGGCCCCCTGTGGGAAAGACATGATGTCACAACCTATGCTAAACATGAAGATCAAAACTTTCTAGTCCCAGACATGAAGATGGTCAAATGTTGAATGTTGTAACTGCAACAATAAACCTCTACAGCTTCCTCCACAGCCACTAGAACTAAGGTCATGTAAGGTGTGTTTATTATAAATGAACAACAGTGGAAGTCCAAAAATGACAGGTGTGCACAAAATAAAAAAGCTGAAACGGTGCACCTCACAATACCCCAAACATGTATGATTGTAAAAACAAACATTTCTAGTATTTCAAAGATGTCTGTAAGGATCTTCATGTATTTGAAACCATTTCAAAGGGTTATAGGCACCGATTTTATGAGTAGGTTTGAAGTGTTGTTGCATCTGCATAGTGTCCTCTGATAAGATAGCATCCACAGATGTATAAATAAATAAATAAATAAACTTCAATTTAAAACAGAGATGGAGAAAAACTGATGAATGAAGTGCTGGAATGGCTGCTGGGAGTAAATAGAAAAGTGACAGTAAAGCATGGGCGTCGCCACCATTCAGTCCCCTTCACATTTCATAATTATTCGTTTGGACCCCCCCACATTTAACATAAAATATTAGTTCACCCAACGCTGTTTCACAAAAGAATCCATTCCACTTAATCGATAGGAGAATACACACACCACTGGAAATCCGCTCCGGGTTTGCTTCCAACTCACCGCATGCAAGTGAAGTGACTTGCCAGTGCATAGACAGGCTGCTCAAAACTGGAGCAAGTAACGTCAGCCCCATTGTGCGCAGAAAAAACGTTTGGAAACCGCTGCCCTAGCCTATGTTAAATGAATGTTCAACTAAACAATGAAATATTAGGAGTAAGCTTTGCCTTATTTAGGCTACTTAAACAGTAAACCTAGGGTATTTTTGGTTGATGGAACAATTGTTTGCAATATTTGCTCCCTCCCCAGACACAATGGACATAAGAAAATTCTTTACAAAGAAGCGGAAAGTCAGTCAAAATTTCCCCAGATGACCTTTTTTTTTTTCTCCAATGGAATTGTTGTGTTACATCTAAAACTAAATAAAAAAAGAATACACAAAATAAGAAGTAAAATGCACCCATAAAGTCATTGTTGGTTATAAATTGTGTCACATTAATTTTGTTATCTTAGGCATAGCAGTGGGTTTAAAAACAGGCTGATGAATATATGGACTAGCTGAATGAGTTCTTGTTGAATTGTTGAATCTGTCTCTAAAATTGTCATTGAATTAAGTCACTTTTGTAGGCAAAAAATACACCAGAATGCAGGAAATGGCATCTAAAAATTTTTCGGGAGGAGGACCCCCAGACCCCCCGCCATTGTGCTCTCCCCCCCACACACATTCTGAATGCCTCTGATGCCCCTGCAGTACAGTGATAGCTTTTGCCTGTTTGCCTGTAACGAAGTAATGTAATGTATTTATTTATAATAAACTGGTTTTGAGGCAGCTTCTTCAATTTTTCAGTTTCCAAACGGTATAAGCCTTTATCAATCTTAATCAAGCGTGACCGACTGTGGCAAGAATATCAACATGCCTTTACTGTGACTTACTATTTCTTAATAAAGGGGACTACTGGAGTTTTCTCTTGCACTTTCTGGCTGGTGCAAATTTGTATGAATTTTGTTGAGAAACATAGCAGTAAGACTTCTTTTAGTAGGTAATAATCAGTTATCCCACTGCAGTTTGAGAGAAATATTGAGTACTTTGTAATGAATTACTTTCTGAGTAACTATCACAACAATCCACATAGGAGATGGGAAAAAGGACAACGAGGGAAATTTCCCAATAAGTTCATCATGTGGGGTTTACATGTACTGTACAGGAAAAAACGATCTCTTTTAAGCATAAATGGGTAAATGTGTGTTCTAAATAGCGTTCTGTGCATTAAAACTGAAAGGACTCATAAGGCAATGCAGACATGTTAGTACTAAATGCATGATATAACAAAGCTAGTTAAATGTAGTTTCAAAGCAAACGCGTCCTACATTCAGCAAATGTAATCATTTTAAAATAGTGCAAGGATATGTCGATAATGTGAACTATCACACATACTGGGATATTTAATGTTGCAGAATCTGAGTTCAGTTCTGTTGTCTTATGTCAACAACATAGGTTTCTCAGCATGCTGGCACTGAAGACATTTTTTGCAACTGTATCATGCATGGTGCCACAGCATGATTGCTGCAGAAATGCCAAGTCTTTCAAGATATTGCTAGTTTAACATATGCAAATCATTTTGGCCCTACAAGAGTAGTAAAAAGAGTAGTAATGCGTCCTACAGGAATGTCCTCAGTTAGGGGGAATAAAGAGCTTCTCTGCTAAAGATTTAATAAATAAATAAATAAATAAATAAATTCACAAATGGACGAATGGCATTGGATCTCCCAGATAAATGTAAAACTCTATACAAATGCATGAACTACCATGTACCATACCATGAATTTACATTTACATACCTGATAAAATCATGTGAACATCATTTCCAATCAACCCTTTCCACATCCAACCTTTACCCTCCCCTAGGAAATTTTCTGAATGGAAGACATTAGGGTGCTGAAATGCCTCAAAATGGCTGTTTGGACCATGCGTCCAGACAGAATCTCACAGGCTGAGATCGATAATGATATGCTCGAATATCTGCGTGCTGCCCTTGAAGCTGGAAGCAAAGACGAAGTCCCGGCGGTCTGTGGAGACCACTGTAAAAGAGCGCGGGGCTTGAATGTACACTTCCTTGAAGCGCTCGAAAATCTTCTTCTCCGTATCCCACAGGTAGATCTGTGAGAAGGTGTAGTCACTACCTAAAGCCAGGTAGTAGCGATCCTTGAAGGAGAATGGCTGAAGGATCATGGAACCTCTAGAAGGAAGGGCCTGAACCTCAGTGAAGTGCTTGGTAGTCCAGCGCAGAACTTTTGAGTCACCAATATATCGAGTCATAGCCAGGTAGATCTCCTCCTTAATCCAGAAAGCCTTGACAGCCACTACATCCTCCATGTTGGGGATTTCACCCTGCAAAACAAACTTCTGTGCGCTCTTGCTCCACTGGTAGATTACTGGCACTTGGGAACGACTAGCCAGGATGAGGTGAGCCTTGCCATCCAAGTCCACAAACTCTGCATCGGTATCACGGAACCACTCATGCAAGGATTGGTATGAGTAGAAGCCCTTGTCATTCCACTTATAGAGGGTTGAAAGGCCAGCCTTAGAGCTGTCAGCTATAACAAAGAACCAGTCATCGCCGATCTGAAAGGCTTCAATGTCATTGGGCTTTGAGATCTTGGAAACTTCAATGTCCTGAAATTTGGTGAACTTGCTTTGGTCTTCATCAAACTTATAGATGTGAGAACCACCGAAGAGCTGAGCGACAATCACAAACACTTGGTTCTGGATGATTACTGATTTGCAGCCAACAATAGACTGACCTGAGGTTTGCAAACAAAAACAAAGTTATGACCTCAAAACTTTATTTATATATATATAAATAAATTATAGTGCCTAAACCATTTTCAGCATGCTGACTTTTATCTGTCTATTTTTCTCAATAATTACATTTTGAGAATATTGCCATTTTACAGTCTGGCAATATTCATCAGACTGGTGAAGTTATAATTGTTGTTTTTCCCTTCAGGTAATTATGAAAAAGAATACAACATATAATTTATATAACTGGGAATATTTATATAACCAGAATATAAGTGTAGTTAATTGGTTGTATTGTTTTTGGGAAGGGGTTTGGCAGTGTTTGTATTATTTTTTATGGGACAGGGTAGTAGTGTTAGAGTGTACTCACAGCCTAAGCGATCTGTACCATGCCCAAGTATGTCTGATCCCCGAAATCCATTTTATTTTATTAGTGTAATGCCTCCATATTATCCCTGAGTCGGTTTGAGGAGGTGGGCTGGGGCATGGCTCAATGTAAGCAAAGCTGAGATGGAATTGTGTTGATGGGGAGTGGCTGAGCTTAAAAATGGGTCATTGTTACTGTTCTTCTCGTTTTTGGGATGGGGTTGGCTATGGTTTTTTGTCATAATATTTAGGAAGGGGTATAGAGTCATTGTTTGTATTGATTTTGCGATGGTGTTAGGGGGTATTATTGGTCAAACTGCAAGGTTAAGTAGAGCTGTTGCTTGTATTGGTTTTGCTGTGAGTTAAGTAGTCATTGTTCTCCTTGTACTTTTTGAGCTGTGGTCCTCTGAGAACAATACAGTCGATTTTTACCATATGTTTATTTTTGTTTTTTTCTCGAAAAGGCTTCTTAAAAAGGATTATCAAGCTCAAATGCTTGAGAGCTGCTGTCTTATTTATTTGTTTATTTATTTTAAGTACACCTTTTCCAAATCAACACTTTATTATCAAGTTGACTCAGGTGTGATGGAGGTGAGAAAGCAAACTGTGCTGTGGATGGTTCTCAAACTGCAGTTACTAAAGGGTTATACGTTTACTTCTATACATTTACCAAGAACAACTCTGACTAAATTGTTTCTCGTACCTGTAATGTTGTCATAAGTCCTGAAGTTCATTTCAATGTGGTCCCACTGAAGCACCATGCAGCTCTCTATATTAGGGGCAGCAATGGCCACATACACATCGTTCTTGTGAGAGAACGTGTCCACAGATAAAGATTCAGTGGTTACCGCATGAAGTGGAATGAAATCTGTTGGGATAGGCAATGTTAGCCCAAAAATTAGCTCAAAGATGTTTGATTTCAGCATGACAGGATAAACCTTTTGAATTCTGTTATAGGAATACAATGTCATTTCCTACCATGCAATTTCAATATCACTGTGTCCTTGTCCAATATTACTCACCAGCTGAATTTCACACACTAACACACATTACCTGTGGAGATGCACTCGTTGTGGAGGCTTGCCATGTCATTGAGCCGCTTGCCCTTCATCTCCTCAGGGCCAGCACACAGAACATCAGACACGGTGGCATTGGTGCTCTTCAGCCACGTCATCAGCCACTTAGCACGACAGTCACACTCAAACACATTACCTCGCAGGTCTCTGCAGGAGATGACACCAGGAAAGAGGACTTCAGGAGCACACAGAGGCTGGAGGACAGCGCCACTGAAAAGAATCTACTGACGTAGTTGAAAGGAGCTGCAAGGCAACTGTTAATTAAGTGGGTACAGCATCCTGAAAATATGCACATCCCAAAATGCAGAAGATTAAATAACTGTTTTCCCCTTGACCAACATGTCATATCAAAATCCCAACGTGGACTAACGTTTGGCCTTAAAATTTAAAAGGCTTACTCTTAAATACGCAGGTTCCTAGATGTGTTTGGCTTGGACACAGTTCTAGGACTGAACTTCAACTAGTACAGAACCTATTCATAACATGAAGGTTCTTTAACCTTGTTCTTCACACTCACTTAGTCATTTAGAAAAAAATGTTCTTCACACTCACGTTTCATTTTGAACAAAGGTTCTGTTAAGAAACAATCCATTGAAAGGCTTTTACAGAAAAAAGGGGCATTGCTCCAAAGAGCTGTTGGCTTCTACATTGAAAATCCTTAAAATTGAACTGAAAAACAAAAGTTGCACATACTTTGATCAGCCATAATATCAAAATCACCAAACTAATATTGTGTAGGTTCCACTGGTGCCATCAAAATAGCTCTGATCTGTCGAGGCTTGAACTCCACAACACCTCTGAATATGGGATATGTTATCTGGCACTAAGACTTTATCAGCAGATCCTTCAAGTCCTGTAAGTTGTGAGGTGGGGCTTCCATTGACTAGTTTGTCCAGCACATCCCACTGAATTGAGATCTGGGGTATCAGGAAAGCCAGGCAACATCTTTGTCATGCTCCTCAAGCCATTCCTGAGCATTTCTTGCGGTGTGGCAGGGCACACTGTCCCGCTGAAAGAGGCCACTGCTGTTAAGGAATACCGCTGCCAAGAATCAGAGTACTTGGTCTTGACAGGTGTCACTGTAAATCAATGTAATTCACTTCATCTGTCAGTGGTTTTAATGTTATGGCTGATCAGTGTATGTGGCATTTGCAGGCAATCTTGTTCAAAACATAAACTGTAAAATCAAACTCAGGTTTGTGCTCATAGTTACAAATTGTATGTGCAGACAAACACACTTCTACTACAGAACCAATGACAACATAGACTGAAACATAAGCTTACAGTTCTATTAGGGAGTCCAGATCCACAAAGAGATCTCTTGGCAAGGCTTTGATGTTGTTGTTCGCCAAAGACCTGTGAGGGTACAGATACACTTAAGTGCCCTGGAACCAATATGATGGCATAGCTTTTAAGGAATTAAGATGAGTTAGGATATGAACTCACAAATGGGTTAGGTCTCTGAGTCCTCTGAAAGAATATTTTGAGGTTGTCTCAATTTTGTTGTTTTCAATAAACCTAAAAGAGAGGACCAGTCCACACTGAGTCAGTACAAAGGAGAGTGATGCAAACAACAGAGGAGGAAATTTAGATGAACCGTGAGACAATAGAAAAGTTTTAAAATGTCATAAGCCATATGGTGAGGAAGTGAGTCAAATCATATCGGTATATCAGGAACAAAGCTAGAAATATGTAGCGCACCCCTGGTGAAATGACATGCAGCCATGGAATTAAAGAGAGACCGCTTTTCCCTTTTTTTTCTCTTCACTGTTTGTACAATTTGCAGCAGTGTGTGTGTGTGTGTGTGTGTGTTCTCTTATGAACTATTATGAACTATTGCAGTGTGAGCGGTGTAAAAAATAAGAAATGCCTCCATATGTGTTGTGAGTGCAGTAGTGTTTGTATAGCAGCTATTTTATGTGCTGTATTCCAGCAGCTTCACTCCTGATTCAGTTTCTGATGGGATAAAACAGAGTCACACACTTTGCTCTTAACATCACTATTTTAATTGTTACTGTCGTAAAATAATATAAGAGTCTTGTGTAGTTTAACATTTCTAAGGTATAGTAAATTAATTATATTATACTTATTATATCATTATATATTCTGTTAACTTTTTGTTCAGAATTTTGTTTAGAGTGTATAAAACAATAGTGACATGCATATTTTACAAAGACACACATCCACAAATTACAAAAGCAATAACCAGAAAAAAATGATGTGGCCTCTTATTTTTTTCCATGGCTGTATATTGTTGATTTGAAAACATATTAATGCCACCAAGTACGGAACAAACTTAAATATGATATAAATAACTGCCCACTGTGTGTGTAAGTGTTATTTATTTGCTGAATTCAACATAACATGAGTTGTGGCGAGTGCATAAGCCTCAGTACTTAAGTACTGAATCACAGCCTCCAAATATTTCTTGTAACCAGCTAACAAGCTTTCTCTTCTTGATTTGTTCCACTTTCCCTTGTGGGAGACCTCTAGCTCAGAATTATTTATAAGTCTCGCGTGCAAAACATGTTTACAGTCTCATTACAGATTTGTAATCATTTTCAAGTTTGGGAAAGGCGAAGGCCAAACTCGTTTTCTTACAGTGGGACTTCAGTCTGTGCCACTGGCTGCCACACAAAACCTAAGCATAAACAGATTCACCCTCATGTATATTGGGAGTGTTCTTTTATTGAAATGCATCTTCTTTTTCTCCAAACGTACCATGATCGTAGCTAAAGAGTTCATTTGTTTCGTTGGACCACAGTACTTGACTCCAAAAGCGGTTCTGGCTTTTATAAGTGTTTTGTTGTGTTCTTCAGATGACTTTTGTGATGAGATCACAGTTATGGTTCCCTTCTGATGAACAGAAATTTGTGTAAAAGCAATGCATGGTGAGATGTGCATCACTTTTCCTGTGCCAGTCCAATCCAAATCTTCCTGTAGGTCCTTGACAGTGATATGGGGTGGGTTTGCTTTGCATACCTGACCAATCTGTGAGCAAGTCATGTCTTGACATTCTTATGAGCTTACATTTCTTAATGACAGTGAAAATTACAGGCAGGATGCATTTAGAGATCGTTTACAGCCTTATCTTGCTTTGTAAGAGATTTCTACATAGTTTATCTTTAGGGTCAGCTCCTGAGGCAGCCAGTTAAATGAATTCATGGCTGTTGAATGGAAGAACATAATTTATTGTATTCTAGACCTGCCTTCAATTAAGGCCAACAAAAAACTCATCTAACAGGGTGTCTGTCACATCTGGTCCGTCTCAGCCACGCCCCCAACGGCGCCCATCGCCTGAGTACTAGAAGGTACACAGCTCTGGGCAGGGGCCGGCATGTCATGGGTTGTTGTGTGTGTGGTCGTTGGGGCCTAGACAACCCAGCTGAGAGTGAGGAGCTTCATTAGCTCTGTAGCTGGGTTGCTAGGTACTTAACAACATGTCCACCTGTCTTGAGATAAAGTAATGTGCTTTGATTATTGTCTGTGTCGTGTGATTGACTGTCTGCGTGAGTGTGTGCGTTGAAAAGGCCAGACGATCCGCGGAATTGTTGCATGGTCACCCCTGAACAATACTACCCCAATTCCTATCGAGGCTCTCAGTCGGAGTCCTGAATCGTGCGTGCTCTCTTTGTGGATGTATTGTTACTGTATGAGTAGGAGTGAAGGTGGACACGCACACTGAGGACGTGCCCTGTCTTATCCAGCAGTCTCTCCAGTGGCTGTGTAGAGAGCCTACAGCCGGCCAAGCCACGTTCAGCTGGAACCCTTTCCATCCTTGTATGCTTGGTGTTTTGACAGTGTGTGTGTGTGTTGCCCTACTAAACCCACAGTCGTGAACGCGAGAGTTCCAGACTATTGGGAGAGCCCCACGGAGCATGGAGAAAGGTGGTCGCTGAAAGCAGAGGACTTGAGTGAAGCTACAGAGGAGTCGACTCTGCAGTAGAGTCCGGTTCCTGTGTGTGGAGAAAGTTTCGCTGGGAGAGACAGACCTCCTGAACTATGTATTTGAGTTTCATATTAGTTTGTGTATTCTGGAGAGAAGGTCCTCCGGTGTGGAAAGGAGTGACTCTGTCGACCCAAACGGCATCTGTGTGTGTATAAGCCGGCACGGCTGATACATACCTATACTGTGTCATTAAAACTCATTTCTTCTCATTACTGCTGTCTCCTACTAGTGCGTCCTTCCCATGCCGACCATGACAGTGTCCAAACTTATGCCACATTTTATTGTTTATTATAATATTTAATAAATTCAGCAAATAAATTGCAATTTGCCTTAAATGAACAAAATTTGTGGAATAGCCCACGCATATTTATGACACATTTCCTTAAATGGCCTTTTCTGCACTTCATAGGTTCACTTCAACTTTATAATTTTTTTCAGAAAAATCTAACAAGTGTTAGATGATACGAATGATGTTAGACTTACAAATACTCCAGGTGTGGCAGGCCAGAGAAAGCATCATCCCTGATTGTAGTAAGGGCATTGGAATTGAGTAATCTGTCAACACACACAGAAAAAACTGCATGAATTAAACTCAACAACAGTACTTAATTTCACAGTAGTATCTCTAAACCTGAGCACAGTATGAGAATGACATCTCCAGTTCAACCTATTGCAATATCTGTTTTCAGATGCTGGCCTATTTGTAGCTTTTCCATGGTATAAAACAACTCTGACATCATTACCGTCTCCAGTGCCATGAGTGAGCCATTGTGCTCTACAGTAATGGAAAATGCAGATACAGTGTTTTGCTCAAAGTGAGACAGGGACACTAAGGGGCACTGTTAGTTCAAGGGGACTTTTACTGTCATAAACAACTTGTGCAGAAGATGCTCTAAAAAGCCTTCCTGTCATTGTACAGTCACTCATCTGAGCTCATAGATGCTTTGAAGGATCAAGGTCCAAAGTGACATAGAAGGCAGCAACGTGCAATGCTACTAAAATTTGCTTATGTAAAATGCTAGGACACTGCCCACCAAAGCAAAAGGACCTGATCTTGCTCAGCAGTATCCTCTTTACAGATCTGACTTTCTTGCATTGACCTTCAACACATAATATCTGTCAATAACATCTTGGTTACCCAGGATGAAAAGTTTTCATCCTGTGAAAGTTGCGAGTTTGGAGGACTCCAGTCTCTCGCACCATCCACCATTCCTTGTTATATTTCAAGGGCATAAAACGTAGATGATGCTAAAAATACTTATTACAATAGTACGTAGAAATAAGAAGAAGAACATCATTGACAACATTAGCAAAAGTAAAACTTTTGCCATCAAATCATGGCATGCTTTCATCCAAGATTAGGGTAAATTCCAATTCTTTATACTTTATCTGCAGCTAAAGACAAATGAAGCTGATGTTGCCATGGCCTGTTCTAAAACAATAACCATGAAGCAGAAAGTCTTAAACAGAATGTCCAGAATCTACAATGACCAAACTTTTGCATACGATTGTCCTTCTTCCACAAACTTCCAAATATTATTGCCCTGTGGTATGTAGCTTGCTTGCAATTACAACATAAGATTTGTATTTTTGGAAGTAAATTAGCTGTAAATCAATGAGAACCATATTATTATTAATTCTGTTATTTGTATTACTGTTATTATTATTATTATTATTGTTGTTGTTGTTGTTGTTATCTATCTACCTATCAATCTATCTATACATTCATACATAACACTACTACAATAATAATCATAATCATCATCATCATCACCATATTATTATTATTACAGCAGTAGTAGTATTGGAGTAGTCATTTGATATTATTATTGTTGTTTTTATATCATTGTTTTCTCTCTCTCTCTCGATCTCTTTCTCTCTCTCTCTTGCTCTCTTTCTCTCTCTCTCTCCATATATACAGCCATGGAAAAAAATAAGAGACCACATCATTTTTTTCTGGTTACTGCTTTTGTAAATTGTGGGAGTGAGCCTGTGTAAAATGTGCATGTCACTATTGTTTTATACACTGTTGACCACACTTGATTCAAAATTCCGAACAAAAAATGATACATATAAATAATTTATTATACCTTGGAAATGTTAAGCTACAACACACATTATTTTATAATTGCAACAATTAAAATGGTAATGTTAAATGATAGTGTGTGCATGTGTAAGCTCTGTTTCATCCCATCAGAAACTGAATCAGGAGTGAAGCTGCTGGAATACAGCACATAGAAAATCTGCTATACAAACACTACGGCACTCACAACACATATGGAGGCATTTCTTATTTTTTACACAGCTCACACTGCAATAGATAATAAAAGAATATCAACCTGTGCATTTTACACACACACACACACACACACACACACACACTGCCGCACATTGTACAGTGTACAGAAAAAAGGGAAAAGTGGTCTCTGATTTTTTCCATGGCT
>JBBPCX010000011.1:14753076-14792954 GCA_037974365.1 Hydrocynus forskahlii
AGGAAGAAGAAGAATCATCATTATCACCTTCATCATCCTCACCATCATAATCATAACCATTATTATTATTTATGTATAATTATTATTATTAGTAGTAGCAGCAGTCGTATTACAGTAATAGTTTTATATCATTATTCTTGTTGTTGTGGCAGTGTGGTGGTGTTTAATCTCACAGTAGCTGCAGAGAGGGCATGTGTGAGAACATCGCCTCCTTCACTTCAGAGAAGGTTCCGTTCACGATGCTCCTGCGGAGAAAAAAACGCGCGCTTTAAACATGGAGAAACGTGCAAACTTACAGTGTCCTTCTGAGAGAACACAGTACAGATCAGATCACACCGTCTCCCTGGTCTTACACACACACACACACACACACTGCAAAGCCTATCAGTCAGGCTGGTTTGTCTGGCTGTACTCACAGTGAGGTGACATCGTTGGGGGTGTTCCGGGACACATACGCGGAGCCGACGCAGATGATGGACTCCTTGGAGCAGCTGCATGTTGAAGGACATTTAAACACCTTCTTCCCCGCGTGGACAGGCGCGAGCACACAAAGCAACACCGCCGAGATCACAGCGCACTGCCGGGCCGAGGAGAGCATCGCTCCGGGCTGGTTTACATGTGGGAGTCGGGAGAGGAGAGACCTGGGCTACACCGAGTCCAGCCTGCACCATCAAATGCAGCACTGAAGCTCCTGACATCAGCAGTTCAGCTGCAGCTAAGGCTCCTCTCGCTTTCATTATTTATTAAAGGCGCACAATACTGGCGACTGCTGGCTGAACAGCCTCCGAGAGTCCGAGACCAGCAGGGCTACAAGTGGGAAAAGACCTGCAATCAACGAGGAAGAGAGAGGTGGACAACAAAGGGGAGTGAGAATAAAAAGCTCTTAAATAGCTGAGGGGAGTGATATACCTATTTACCCCATTATGAACCATATATGTCTTCATTAGGTGGTGTGCAATTTTACTTTTACTTGGCTGAACACAAAACCCTAGAAATGTTTCAACCTAACCAAAATATGCTATATGGGCAAAAGTACTTGGAGACTTTTTCAGGCTTTGGGCTAGGACCCTGACTTCCAATGAAGGGTAATCGTAATGCTTCAGCATACCAAGACGTTGTGGACGACTTCCTGGACACCGTTTGCGGAAGAACCCTGGCTATTCCAGCATGACTGTGCCTTAGTGCACAAAGCAAGCTTCATAAAGACATGTTTAGATGGGTTCAGTGTGGGATGAACTGGAACGAAGATTGCGAGCCAGGCCTTCTTGTCCAACATCAGTGTCTGACCTAGTAAATGCTCTACAGAATGAATGGGCACAAATTCCCACAGAAACTCCAGACACTTGTGGAAAGCCTTCAGAGAAGAGTGGAAGCTGTTGTAGCTGCAAAGGGAGAACCGACTCCATATTTAAGCCTCTGTATTTGAATACAATGTCATTAAAGTCTTTGTTGGTGGAATGGTCAGGCGTCCTAATATTTTTGTCCATATAGTGTACATGGCAAAAAAGTGCTGTGTACTAAAGGGTTTATCACAACATTTTATATATCACATTCAGTCTTCAGGTCATGTGGGACTACTGAAGCCTGGCTACTGAAAACATGAATTCCATATCTGATCTATTTAAAATGTTTACTCACCAAATTTCAGTGTATACAGTCAGACGACCATCCAAGGTATAACTAGGCACAATTCCATTATTTTAGGCCAACCAGGGAGGATCTGTAAAAATTTTTACCCATCATACTAGATGTAACTGTTGGCCATGAATGAATTAAGGAATCAGAAAACCGAAAGGTTCTTTAGGGAACCCTTAAGTTGTTCTCCTGATGCCATCCCTCCAGGGAACCATTTTTATTACTTTTTAAAAGGGTATGGTGATCTCAGAATGTATTAGATTATGAATTAGTTTATTTTACTTAGAAAAACAGAATCATGCTACCGAGGAGGCCCCGCAGCTTCAAATATCTGGGTGTTCACATCTGTGAGGATCTGACATGGACTTGAATATCTTCAAGCCCAGTCCATAAAGGTAAAGTAGCACCTCTGCAGTCTGAGGCAGCTGAGGAAGTTTAGTATCCTAAAGACGTTTTACTCTGTTGCTGTAGAAAGTGTCCTGACTCAGAGCATCAGGTCCTGGTCTGGAAACAGCTTTGTACAGGGCATTAAGGGACTATAGAGAGGGATCTGGGAGGTGGAACACTGCACCAGATCAGCTCTACCGTCTCTACAGGAGATTTATACTAGGAGATGCAGAACCAGAGAAAGTTGGATCACCCAGGATCTGTCTGTTTGAACTGCTGAAATCAGGAAAACACTACAGGAGTTTTCCAGCCAAAACAAAGAGGCTTGGGAGGAGCTTCTATCCTCAGAACATCAGACTCTTAATCAGGACGCGACACCACAACTTTAACTGTTGATTATAACACCGACTGAACTCTCCACCACACCTGCCTCTCTACCTCTCTACCTCATTGTATCGCACTTACCTCCCTACCTCACTACCTCAAGTATCCCACTTGTAATTTAAGTCAATACATCAACAGCAAAGCAGCACATTGCACTTTACAGCACATATCCTATTCTGTTGCACACTCCAGATCATTTTTATACATGTAATGTTCATTTGAATGTATTTTTTTCTAGATACATATTACCTAGTTTTAGCCTCTAAGTTTCTCTTTAATTTTTTTTTTCAGGGGCATATTTCACTACACGTTGTGCTTGTATAACTGTGTGAGTGACAAATAAAGAATCTTGAATCTATAGTCTACATATTGAACAGCTGACCAGGACCACGGTCAGAGACACAAAGCTCCTGCCTGTCTGTTCACCTAAACTGCCCCACGTTGTCACCAGTAAAATGTTGTTAGATTGTGTTTGCTTTTTACTTTAAAGACCCTTAATGTAAAAAGTTGTTTAGTCCTGTGACGAAAAGTCTAACCGAAGGAGGATTGGTTCCATCATGAAGCGCTGCAATGATATTAATGATACAAAGTAATTATTAGCCACACATTTATTTCTGGCTTTTGGCTACTCTGTCCTGACACTCTGGGTGCAAAGTCAGCAGCAGACGAGGGAGAACAGAGTGTGTTGGGAAATGAAGCAGTACAGCCTATAGATGGAGTGGAAATAATAATTAAAAAAAAAGTTGAGTCAGCAAAGTGGGCGAGAGAGAGAGAGAGAGAGAGAGAGAGAGAGAGAGAGAGAGAGAGAGAGAGAAAGATATGATGTGGGGAGTGACATAATACTGGCATAGTAGGGACAAAAAGCAGAATCAGCAGAAATGGAATGAACACACAATGACTGCAAAAAAGGGGGGAGGAAGGGAGAGAGAGAGGGAGAGAGGAGGGAGGGAAAGAGAAAAGAAGAAGAAAGAGAGGGACGAAAAGTATAGGAAAAGACAGAGCGAGAGAGGGAGAGAGAGGAGGAAGAGACATGGAAAGTAGAAAAAAGGGAGGCAGAGAGAGAAGAAAAGAGAGAGAAAGAGATGGAAAGTATAGGGAAAAGGAGGCAGGAGGAGGCAGGAGGAGGCAGGGGGAGGGGGGGGAGGGGGTGAGGGAGAGAGGAGGGAGGGAGGGAAAGAGAGAGAAGAAAAAGAAAAAGGAAGAAGAAAGAGGTAGAGAGAAAGAGAATGTAAAGGAGTAGAACATTTTCAGAGAACAGCTCTGGCTGAACCTGTATGAATCATTCATGCAAATGTTGCTGTATTGCACATAAAACACATTATAAGCTGGTGAGAGCACACTGACTCAACACCTCTGACTTAAGAACATATGATGTGCATTTGATCTGAAGAGCAAATACAAAACTTATATACATGATTTCAGTATCTACACTGAATGTTTGCCCTTACAAATACAATGAAAGTATTCTGCTATAATACTGAACACAACTACACATAAATATTAATAGTTTACTTCAGTACAAATGACAACTCACAATCAAAATAAATATTATGCCCCGTTAGAATTATTGAAAGACAATAGGTTCTATGTTGCATAAATGAATGTATTGCTTCTTGAACTCAAATTATTTACATAATACATATGTGACGTAAGTTCTGTAACAGTCTACCTATTTATCACAGCAATACAAGGGCAGTTACAGCCAGCAACTGCTCAGCAAAGCCAAGCAATGACACTGAATGTCTGGCTCAGCTTTACAGCGGAGTGATCAGTCACAGTGCTTCAGTGCACAGAGCGGAGTTCAGGACAGCACATTCAAAGACGCTTATTTAAGTGCATCCCTTGACCATTTCTCAGACTGATGCTGTGAAAGCAAAATTGCTTGCACTGTCTCAAAAGGAGAGAACTCATGGGGATGAACCTCAGTTGAACAAGTTTCTGAAAAGACTATTTCGTTATGGAAGCAAGCACTGGTAAAATATTTATTTAGAGTCTGACTCTTGATTCTTCACTGAAAATTCCTTTAGACTATTCTCTGGAAAAATCTTTGAATGTTTTCTTTAGACTCTATGACTTAATTAGGCTTGTATCTGTTTTATTGTTGTGGTAAATGTTATAAGTGATGGGATGATATGCAATTTTGAAAAATTAATAAATAAGTACAAAATTATAAAGGATTATAGATTTGTTAAATATTTCCCAGTAAGAGTCGGTAAAAAAAACAAAGGCCAACTCATTCTCTACCTGCGGCTGTGTGAGTGTAAACAAAGCCAGAACTGGAATTCCACTTACTGATTTTATGGTTGTTATTGATAATTATTGATAAGTAATGAGTGAAAAACTTTGCGAAACACTGCAATTTCTAGTCATTTAAGGTAAGTAACTGAGTTTTCAGTTAAAAATTCTAATACACTGTACTGAGCTGCTATGTGGTAATAAAATCAGACAGACTGGAAACGACAAACTTGCGATCATGCCTTTTATGTCCAAAAATGAATAAAGTAATAAAAAAATTGCACTATCCTAACAGTGTCACCTTTCACATTTGACAAACTTTCTCTACAGACAACAGAATGGGATTTTCCATATTTTGTTAAATTTGTCCAACCATATTAAGATGCCAGCTGCTACAACAGAATGCACCATTGTCAGACACAGGCTTCTCTCGGTAGACATTCCATTGCTTATTTTATATGTGGTGTGTTAGGCACTGCCTTTGCAAAATACTTCATATGCCGTGCTATTGATCCAAAATACCCAGGAGTCAACATTTCACTTCTAGCATTCCTTTTTGTTTTTCATTCATGGCAGACGATGCATTTGTATGAGTTGATACCAGTTTTACCAGTAACACCGAGGAATTCTCTAGTTGTAAATAGATTAATGGGCAACCACTTGTCAGTAGAGACCAAATGTTTACTACTTGATCTCCAATGGGGTTACAAACACCATAGTACCCTAAGGATCTTTTTCTTTTGCTTTGTAGGCATTACTTCCGATAATCAAAATGTCACAGGTCCAGCACAGCTCTTATTTATTGACTTGCAAATGTCACCACTACAGAACTGCTACTTGTAAACAGAGCAGTTTTCTAAATTATAATAGCAACAATGATAAGACTGTTGAAATGAAAGAAATGACAGTGTTCATTAACAGGCAGCTCCAATCACACACACTACCCAGATGTGACCCTTTGGTTTGGTTAGAAAGATCAACAGTCCTCAGCTAAACATTCATCATTCTTAAGCTACTTCTCAGTTTAAGTTCACGTTCTTTTATCCCACTCTGTCCACAAGAGAAAAGCAAAGGAGCTAGACTTGATTCAGGGCACCGTTTGGTCATCTGGGTCCTCAGATAGTGCCACTGGTTCACTCCTTTCCTCATCCCCCTCCTTCTTAAGGGCTTTGAGGCACTTGTCCAACCTTTTGATTGAGAGTTCCACATCGTTTTTGGTGATACCAATGGCAGAAGCAGCATTGAGGTATGGACATGGGTAGCCATTCGAATGGGACATGAAGCCATGGAATGTGTGGCCACTCACAGTTTGTTCCACGCCCAGGGGGACAACCCTGAAACAAGAGTAAAACTTACTGAGGAACAAGGAAGAACTGTTCGAATCAGCTCTCTTAAGACACTGCCACGCCCTGTCTTTGAAAGGAAGCCAGGCCTTATTAAATTTCACTTATTGCTTTGAAGGATATTATTGATAAATACTGATAAATAGTCTAAGCCCAAGGGCTTTTGTTTTAAAAAGGTCACCAATGCATGGGAAATCATTCTAATGAGAAAAAAAATGTACACGCCAACTGAACAATTTGTTTTTCCACCATCAGTTCATGATAGCACAAACCTTCAGAAATGGAAGTTATGAAAGTTAGCTACACAAAGTCCACTTTATTTGAAAAAAAAGATCATTATTAATGTATTATTATTGAATATGATTCATAAAATCTTAGACAAATGTTTGTATGTCTATGCTGTCTGTATTGATTCGCAAGGTTAAAACAGTAAATTTTTTACCTACAAGCTTGTGATGTATTTCAGATTGTTTGAAGTGAACTGTTTCAAAATACATAAAAACTAAACGTGTAAAGGGACAAGCTATGTCAGGTTAGTAAGACATTTTTAGTGGGTCCATTAACTTAACTGGTGCAAATTAACTCATAAAAACGGTCATATCTGTATAATTATTTATAGAAAATTTCATCAATGCCGCCCAGCACTGAACTGGATAGTCATTCTAGTCACGTCTTACAGTAAGCAAGCCGCTTTACAGCTTGCATTTTCAGTGCACTTCAGTTGCTGAGCTCTCTAAAAGGTAACTGCCACATTAGTCTGAAGCTAACACAGTGCATTAGATACAGGGCTACGATACCAATGCTTTTTGATGTTAGCAGCCTCATTTAAATTACACCAGGGCCACTTAGCATCCCAACAAAATGTGCTGACAAAGATAAAACTGTGTTACTGAGGCTAGCGGTTGTCATACATTAGCATTTATTCTGCGTCAAACCTTTGCCTCTCATCAGATTTACCAAAAACAACCTTAATTATTTCCATGCTGGAGGAAGTTACAGATTAATATGGTAATGTGAGTGTTAGAGCTGCATGACATGCCTAAGAAATGGAGAATAAAGCAACATTAAACACACTCAACTCTGAGGAAAGGAGTACTATTATGAAGAGTTACACCTAAAAAAACGCATTAGTAGATCCATCTGAAGTCCAGTAAAAGCATGGCAACTGTGTATCCATCAGGTGAGTGAAGCAGAAAAATCAATAGAAAAGGTCTTGAGTATGCACACTGAAACCCATTAGGGGCTTGGAGAGCTTTATGGACACGCAATAACAACATAGTCTGTTTTGCTCTATGGTTTTAAACTCATTCTAAATATCGACCTGACTTGAGCTTCGTGTTTATGGTTGTCTGAAAAGGCTATATTTTCAAGAAAGGCATCCAATGAACATGCAACCCACTACTGACCTGTGAGATTCACATGGTGCAAAGATACTTGGACCAAGTCAAAGACAGTGTGCGAATGCCTTTCATTAAAAAAGCATTAGGTTACATTATGATGAATGAGCTGTCCTTCATTTTGATCGGTAAGTTGCGATGATGCATAGCATTCTTTCACTTCTTGATTTAAACATAAATCCACAGAGGAGCGTTTTTCAGGCCCGGTGCTCCATATAATATACTGAAAAGAAGCCCATTTGAGAAAGTTTGAAAAGGCGTGTCTGCATGCCCTCGCTTTCCATGACTATGGGATCCATTTACACCCCCAAATTGAGGACTTAACTTGAGCAAACAATATAAGCAAGTGGCAGTGGAAACGTCAGGTAGTGCACAAACTAAAAATCATAAAATAAATGACTTGAATTAGTTATTTATGATTACTTAAATATTTATGTATTTCCATCACTCCATTTTCAGTATTGAAACCAGCACCAATATGACATCCTGTTTTTAATATTGCAACAATTCACCCTTTCTCCATAGCTCACTGGAAATACTCTAAAATTAAAGTAAACTTAGCTTGAAAAAAATATATACTTGGTTATTTAATATAGGCGATGCTAAGTGCAAGTGATCCATCAAAGAAAAGTGATTTAGAGGCAATTTAGTTTCTTAAGAATGAGCATAAGGAATGAGAGACAGAAAAATGACAACAAGAGACAAAAATAAGATGCTTTAAAAAAAATAATTACTTCTTTAATTTTAGTTGATTTAAGCAAACTCTGTGCCAGACTCTAATGCATAGTCTGGCACTCTTTCAGCATCTTTTTTCTTAAAGGTAGCAGAATGTCTCACCTGGCTCCAGACACCTGTCTGGTGAACAGCATGGAGCCCAGCTGGGTTACTGCTTTATCACAGTTAGCTTGAAGACCATTAAGGGACATTGCTAACAAAAAGGAAAAAAAAAACCACATTTAATACATGAAGTGGCTTTAACAGGATGTTAGCAATTTTCTAGCTTTGCATGGTTATGGTTGTACTTTACTGATTCCAAAAAAAATGGATTCTAGTTTGTTGTCTTGGCCATAATGTAAAAACAACAACGCCATTAATGACAGGAAATATGTGAGAAATGTTTGAGAAAATTCTGGTCCAAATGTATTAAGTCTTTGTATCAGATTTCTCTTAAAACCAGGTAGAAAGTCTCAAAAGCGAGAGACTTCAGTTACAGCAGCTAGACTGAGAAACAGGCCTCAAAGTTGTGTGTAAAAGAACATCTACCCACATAATTACACTCTTTTAATTTCTACATCTTCTCCAGAGCTGGTCTACTGACTCCAGAGTTTTTATTCGACTTTATACTTATTTCATTCTTGTCTTTGTGTCTCTGTGTGACTGTGCAGTCGTAACATTAGCAATTTCCTCTGGGATCATAAAAGTCTAATTCTGATTCTGATATAACATAGATCATGAGTCCACAGCTTCCCAGCTTCTCTTTTTTTCCCCCCAGATTAAATATATTCTTTGTAGAGTCCCTTTGCATGTTTTAATGGGGAAAAAAACATAATATCAAATCTATTGCTTAAATTCTCTCTTTTGTTCCAAGCTTGCTGCAAGGTCCAGTGATCCCCAGAGCCTTTAAACCTTGCAAGTGTATCGCACACAGTAGGCAGTCCTGTGTGCAGCTGGCGTGATTAGCTAGAGCCTTAGTAAACTGAAGGGTAATATCAGACGCATTGCGCAAATTGTGGGCATATAAAGACACATTCTGCACTGCGCCTTCACACCTACGTACATCTGGCCAGCTGATGTAACATCAGTACCCAGTTTTGTCTGAACTCGTGCATTTGCATATATGTGTGGGTGTATGTGTGTGTGTGTGTGTGTGTGTGTGTGTTTGTGCATTTGTCTCACCCAAAGATATGGGGTTATGTGGCGTATGTAGCAGTCTCTCTCCGTGCCTTTCAGCCAGTGCTTGTAATTCCTGAGCCAGGTGGGTGTACAGCTCCTTCAGGCCACGCAAAAGTACAGTTATAAATAGCCCCGCTCCGACTAGACTCAGCCTTTTTTTAGCTGCACACTCTGTTTACTGCTCATGTTGCAATTTTCCATCTGCTAGCCTGCGCTCTTTCTCCATCTGCCTCGATGTCCCTCGCTCCCCCCCCCCCCACTTCTCCCCCTCTCTCTCCATTCCTGATTCTAAACATGGCTTGCTTAGCAACCCTCCTAACGCTTTAGTGGCAGCGCTGTAGCAGAAACAGCAGTGCTGGCAGCACTGAGATTCAGCACTGGGATCAATTACAATGAGACTATAGCAGAGCAAGAGACGAGACTGGTGCAGCAGCACTGGAGGATTATCCAATTCCCATGTCAGCAAAGGGGAAAAAAAAAAAAAAAGGAAAGAAGGGAATCTTGCAGGTTTTACGCAACCATCTTTGTCTGCGGATATGCTCTTGTACCTGCGTCAAATTTATACCAAAGTAACACTGGCTTCATCCACAAATGAATAATTCAATGCATCAGCACACACATTCGAATTTCACTGATGTAACAACATGATGCACACACCTAAATTGAACACAGTATTATTTTTGGTCTAGCTAGAAATGACAGGAAATAATATAATATCAGGACTGGTGCAAACAGAATTTTACAGGCTCAGACACTCGTTCTCAAAGTCATCTTTAAAAAATCTGTTACACTACTCTGCATAATATTTACATTTTACATTAACCCCAGTTTTAAGCATTTTTATCTCTGCAGTTAAAAAATCCAATACATAGGTGTATATATTTCCCTCTGCTTCTCATACGTCGCTGCAGAAGCTGTGGTTGTAGCCTTTTGTTTAAATACAGATTTTTATATCAGTTATGTAAACACTAAAGTACTCCAGAAAAAGTTAATGGAGGACTGAGTTTTGGAACTTTTGAAAACAAGGAGAACCACCAAAACAAGCAAGTTTGATGAGTTCCAAGGTGTAGCATGGCCCTCACCTGAAGAGTGGTACCGAGTATGATTATACTTAATGTGCCTTCATACCAACCTCTTACTGCATATTTTGCACTGAGCTTGTTGTCCACTCTTTTAACTTTATTTGCCAAGTGATGTGGACTCCTAACTTATTTTATACAACATAATGTATTTATTTAACATTCAACCATTTAATAGCATTCGTTGTCCTTTTTTTTTGCTAATGAAATGTGTTTGGAAAAAAAAGCCCAGGAATCAAATATCAAATGATGAAAAATACAGATCATTTGGCCCAGCCAATATGGAGAATATAATAATATGCTGATACACAACTCACCTAGATTTTTAAAAATTTTATGTATAACTAGTTATTACTGCAGTTTTGGTGAAGCACACTTAAATATTGCATTTTTACAAATCAAGCAAACAGCAATGCAAAATATAAAAACTCTATATATAAATATATTAAAAAAATATATAAAAACATATAAAAACTTTCAACACACTCTTTAAAGTGGATTTTCAAGGGTTCTGTGGTAAACCCAGAAGTCAAAGAGCCGTTTTAATGCATAAGTGTTCCTTTACCTGGTAAATCGTTTTTCTCTAAACACTTGTGGTATGTGGTTCTATAAAGAAGATTTAAAAACAGTTTAATACAGCTCAAATTGGGTTCTGCAGTTCAGGTAGCATATGGGAGCCTTTTTTCTTAAAAGTGTATTGCATTTTAAACGAGAATGCGTATCTACCTGCAGGGGGGGGGGAATATAAGCTGTATTTTAAACAAGTAAGCTGTATTTCAGTTGATGGTAGGTGTCTGTACATCTGCAGTACCACATGGATTACTGAACACACTGCAGTGATCTGCTGCATTAATAGCACTGCACACAACATCCATGGCTTTTTGGAAAAGCCTCAGCCTTCCCACAATCAATATCTTCTAGCAGTTCTTTCATTACTAATGTTAGCAGCTGCTGCAGGAATGGGAAAATCCCCCCCGTATTAGTCGTGACATTATATAATGTCAGTGCAGTCAGAGGCTCACCTTTCTCTCAGAGAGGAGTTTCTTATAGCCACTGGCCCCCAGGGTGAGCAGAGTGATGAGAACATCCAGAGATGGGGAGGCTGAGGCACGGCCTGTTGGGGAAAAAAAGTGGCAAAATAACTCAGAATAAATCAAAACAAGGGCAACAAACACATACTGCAGTAACAGCAAAAGGGTGCAGTACAACAGATGAGGGTAATTATTTACCCAACAGACAGTGTTGACAGGCAAGCCCCTGTAAAGGATTACTTGTCACATTTCCTCCCTCCCTCACTTAAAAAAATAATAATTACAGTTGTTTCAGAGCATTTGTATCTGTTAAAGCCCCATCAACTGGATCACGCTGCAGAGCTCTCTACTGAGAATTAGGACACAGCAAAGGACACAAATAATTGTAACTTCTATAACTAACAGAGTCAATATTACAGCATCTGGGATTCACTCGGCAGAACAGAGAGGCCCAGAGAGTGAGGGTGTGTTTGAAACAGCACGCGAGATAAATAAACATAAGCCTAAAAAGAAATCTCTGAACCTACATAACCACCAATTTAAAAATGAGATAACGCACTTTGGAAAAGTCAATAAAAGCTTTAACTGACACAAAAAGCAGCTATCTCTGTTTTTAAGCTAGTCCTTTCCTTAAATCACATCTACAGACTGATTGTCACACCCGTTTTCATTTGTAAAAAATATATTTGTGGATCTGCATTTTGTTTGTGTCACAAACTACATTTCTGAGCAAGCAAACATATGAATAGGAAAATAGTTGACAGTTCGGTCACCTCTGATTGTTACTCTTATGAAGCAAAACATCCAGAGCTGAATTCAGTTCTAAATGTTTGTACATGCTCAATCAGAAAATATCACAGTGCATCCAACAATGAAGACAGCATTGTGCTTCTCTTACATAGTGATAGAAAACACAGTAGCCAAAAGAAAGCTCCAGTTCCAAATATACTGTACATTAAACTACTCTCGGGGCAGATTTTAACAAGATAAAGTGAAAAAAGTCTCTGAGTGAGAAGTTTGGTAAAAGAAGGATTAAAAATCGAATTAACATTCACTGCTACTATAGAGAGTATTTTCTGTACAAAAAAGACTTACAAATCAGAAATGAACAGAAGTTTGCACACTTACCAGGGTACATTTTACTGATGTCTTTGATGAATTCCTTATCAAAGCCAGCAATAATAGCACCTCCAACTGGGACCATGAAGTTTTTGTCCAAGCTTTGAACAAATGCATCAATTCGCCCCACTCGCGCACCCTGTAAAGAACCTTTATTAGCTGACCTGTTCAAACAGCTTAAGCTTTCACAGCCACACGAATCAAATGAACCAGTCATCACCTGTTGTATGAGATGCATGCATTTAGAGGACTGTACTCCATAGGCGTTGTTGACTATATGAGGGATATTATGCTTGGCACACATAACAGCAAGCTCCTCCAATCTATAAAACCAAAGACATGAAAGTGACATTCACATCTGCTCTCATCTATTACAGTTGTCTGCAAAAGTTTTAACACCCCCAGTCAAATGATTTTTAATATTCAAAGAGAAAAATAGTGCATATCTTCCAATGAGAATACACTTAAAGGTGGTATTTTTTGTGTTAATCTCAGAGGGAAAAAAACCCCATTTTGAGTAGGACCCTATACCAGATGAAAATAAATGCATAGCCATGTTGAATTTACCTATGGACTACCGCCAACAAAACTGACTGAGAAAGTGACCTGCCTGTCGGGAACGCGAGGAGCGAAGCAAGAAGTGGTAGAATGGATACAAAGAATGTTCTCTGCTCCAAGTTCTTCAATTTTCTTCTCTACCGCCTCCAGATCTGTTCTTAGCTCATCTCCTTCCAGGACATTCTCAATGACCACTGGCTCAAAACCTGCTCATATTTACATTCAGTAGGAGAGGTTTATTAATCTTGCATGATGAAAGACTTGTTTATATTCATCTCTCTATCACATCAAGCTGATACTATTTAGACAGAAAACAGAAGTATATCATGTACTCATGAATTAACATGACTGTGTTTGCCCGTATTTGCTCCAACTCTCCCATGCAGGGAATTCATAGTAAATTTGCAGATGTGGGTCAGTTATTTAATAAACTCTTGACAGGGAGCAGCCAATTTGTAATTATAGGGCTACTAAATTATTGATGGCACTTGTCTGATTAGAATGTGCACAGATTTTTCCTCCATGGATAACCAAATATCCCTTTTTTTTTTAACTCTTATGCACACGTAAATATCAAAACTGGTCTAAATGCTCATCCCTAATGGAAAACCTTAATTATCTGACTAACAAATCAGAGCTGTACAGATCATACCAGCTGTGATCATGGATTTGAAGCACGACTTCTGATCAATGCGAGGCCAAATAATGTAGCGCGCCGCTGGCCTCCGGTGTCTCAGTGTGAGGAAACACAGTGTCAAGCTCATTCCAGTTGCCATGGGGACCACGAAGCACGAAGATACACTTCTAACACCTGTGTGTGGAAAATATGTCATGCCACGTTTATTCAATCCGATCAAGACGACAAACACCTTAAGAGTGTCATGTGCTTTTAAAATTTGTTTAAAACTCACCTGCAAATTTCAGAACATCCAGCACTACTGAGTTGGTGATCTTGTTGAGGAGACTGGAGCCAGCAGCCTTCGGCTGGACAGCAGCGATATCACCAGAGCGGCCGATGCCATGGATTAGCCTGAAAGAGAGAAGACCCTAAGGACTTCCTTTACATGTCATTCGGTTATGAACACGAATGCGGCCTGAATTTATTATCCATATCAGCATTTTCCTTGCTGTTTTTTGTACAGTACCTATTTTTATTCTTGTGATATGTTACCACAGGTAACAAGTAACAGTTACCTATCAAAATAAAATGCCAATGTGTTCTCAACAAACGCTTTTGTTTGTTATAAAACAATGTTATTGTAGTTTTGAAATGCATGATTCTCCACAGTTTATGTTCAAATTGTATTGTGTATGTCCCCCTTGTGCCACCAAAGCAGCTCTGACACATTCGCAGCAAGCCCTTTTTAAGTCCTATAAGTTGTAATGTGGGCACAAAACTTATGTGGGCACATCACACGGATGCTCGACTGGAATGAGATCTGAGGAATTTGGAGGTCAAGCGAACTCTTTCTCATGTTCCTCAAACCATTTCTGAACAAATTTTGCAGTGTGGCAGGTCGCTGAAAGCTGAAAGAGGCCACTGCCATCAGGGAATATTGTTGCCATGAAATGTGTATTTGGACCGCAACAATGTTTAGGTAGGCGGTAAGTGCCAAAGTGACATCCATGTGAATGCCAGGGCCCAAGGTTTCCCCACAGAGCATCGCACTGCCTCTGCCGGCTTGCCTTCTTTCCATAGTGCATCCTGCTGCCATCTCTTCCCCAGGTAAGAGCACCCAGCCATTCACATGATGTAAAAGAAATGTGATTCATCAGACCGGGCCACCTTCTTTCATTGCTCCATGGTCCAGCTCTGATGTTCAGGTGCCCATTGCAGATGCTTTCAGTAGTGGACAGGGGTCAGCATGGACCCTCTGACCAGTCTGCAACTATGTAGTCACACACGTGCCAAGCTCTGATTCATTGAGCGTTATGACACCTCATAGTCAGCATCAACGTCTTCAACATTTAGTGCTACAGTAGGTCTTCTCTGAGACTGGACCAGACAGTAGAGCCCATGAACCTGTCATTTGTTCCTGTCAACCTTCCTTTGACTACTTTTGGTAGGGACTAAGATAGATATATACTATATACTGGGAATAGATCATGCTCGCCTGCCTGTTTTCCTGCTTCCAACACTTCATCTTCAAGAACTGACTGTTCACTTGCTGCGTAATATCTCCCACCCACTGACACGTGCCACTGTGACAAGAATAATCAGTTATTCAATCAAGTTATTCACTTCACCTGTCATCAGTTTTAATATTATGACTGCACATAAACATTTCACTTTTTATTTGATATGTTTTGTTGTTCAAATCAAATAGAAATGTTCTGGTCACATACAAAACCATACACGGTGTGACATGCAGTGAATTTCCTTTTGTCTGGGGACATCTGGTGACTTTTTATGTTTCATATATATTTATACTGTTTAGGTTTCTTTTTTTGATTACCATATATACAATACAAGGAAATTGACATGGCTGATAGATCCACAGTGAAACAGCAAACATATGGTGGCTGAACAATTTGGGGGTATCGTGATTTAAATTTAAATGGAATTATTTGAATAAATTCTAGGGCTTTTTTTGCCCAACAAGGCCACCACATCCATTTTTTGGACTTGAGGCTGGAATATTGACTGCAAACTCTGCATAATTGAATATAATCTAAAAATGGTCAGTTCAAATAAGCAACAAGACATTTGTTCTGGCACTGCTCTTTTCTGGTGTTTTCTGAGGTTGAAGACGCCGAAGAAATTGTAAACCAGTTATAACCTACCTGTAATGTCGTCTGGACACCAGGCTGGACGCTACTCTCCCCTCTCTCTCTCCCACACCACAGTTTGCTAAGAAGTTGTTACTGTCCATGATGGCAAGTTCATTCAGAAACAGCTCTATGGTGCTCTCACTCCATCCTTCCTCTGGACATTTCCCCTTGAAAGAATGGCAGAGAATGAAACAAGGATATTAGTACATTTATGAGTATGTGTGGAAGTGCAAATGTGTTTGGGAGAGGTTGTTACAAATGGCAATGGGTTGGCAATGGACAAGATGATATTTATTGACAGGACAGGCATGGGATCAGCATGGGGGTGTGTATTATGGAGATATGAGCGCATCAGATATTGTAGTTTTGATAGGTAGTTTGCACAATTCAGTGGCCCTGCTGGGCTGAGAATAGTCTACCAGCCAAAGATCTCAGCCCATAGTGGTTCTGCAGTCAGAAACTGACTACATACTGAACGGGGTAGGTATGTCTATGATGCTACACTGATGTTACAGTACACTTAATTTGCACAGATAACCTCTTTAGAACTGCACTCTTTGCACAACTGACATTTTTATGACAGAGCATCTTCCTGTATGTCTCGTATTGAGTGATTCTGCATATTTAATAGTGTTTATAGTTTAACTGTTTTGACCCACATTGTGTAGTCTATATACGGTAGCTGGTATTACATGATGCTGTCTTGTTGGACTGCACTATATCTAGCCTATGTCTTTCTGACTTGCACTGTGCTGTCCTGTAAACATAAGCCATGTGCAAGTGTAAACCGTGAACCTGCTGCATCTGAACACAACATTGGGGCTACAATCAATAACTGTGAACTTACAGAGTGCACCAACAATCTCCAGCAAAAGTTATGGAATCTTTTTACTTTCATAACAAATAAAGCAATTACAGATATGACATAAAACAATTTTTGTTTAATAACTGAATTTTCCAGCATTGTGAAACATACCTTCTACATTTTTTCACATTAATTTTCATTTTTTTTTTCACAATTAAATGAGGGTTTTCTGTTGCCTTGGTAAAAGAAATATAAAACTAACCAGTAGTCTCATGAAGCCAAGAAGTATAAAGAGGTATAACTCTCGTCTTAGACACAGACCTGTGGTTTGAAAAAATCGAAAGCAATATTGTGCACATACACTATGTGGACTAAAGTATTGGGACACACCCGTATTTCAGGGTTTGTGCTAGGTTCCTTACTTGAAGGACAATCTTAAAATCTGTTTCTGAATGCAATGTCATTGTTGATGTAACCGTCAGGCGTCACAATACTTTTGTCCTTATAGTGTATAAACCAAAGGACATTTACATTTGCAGGGATGGACATAGTCTGTTAGGCTGTAGCAGTAAATGGTGTTAATAATCACTGACAGCTGCTGTAGATCAGTTACTGGAAACTGGAGGCTATTTTGAAAGGATAAATGAATAGGAAGGAGGCTATTTTCAAAGGATAAATTATTATAAAGTCAGAGGAATTACGAGCATTTTCTCTTTTACCTTCTCTAGAAGGACTTTTATCAGCTGTTCATGACTGCGGCGAGCCTGAAGACCCTGCCGGACATAAGAGGGGGACACAATCTTCTCGCTCAGGGTGAAATTGTCGTTGTTCATTCTGGAGGGTGCAGCTACAAGATTAAACCCTGTATATGTTCTCTAGGTCCATACAAACACGTGCTATAATGAAAACTGTTTATAGGTTCGATCCCTTTAGCTCATATTCGTCTGGAAAACAGCTGAAACCTCGCTGGACCCTGAATGAAACGCTGACAGTCACAGCACAGCTGTCTCCTGACCTGGTTCAACCTCTGGTCTGATAAATGAACTTCGGAACTTCTCCCATTCTACAAAAACACCTCCAGTTCACTTTCCCCCATTTCCACCAGTCAGCATGACAACCAGAGTCACCAGGCTTCCTGTTTACTCCTCCCATTTCAAAATAATAGTCATCCCTTCTCCCTTCACATGGGTTTAAACGTGTTTTACATTAGAAAAAATATCTTAAAAAGTATTAGGATTACAAAATCATTTTCTCCTTTCACAATAAAAACAATGAGGGCACCTGTCAGGGATATTGTATTGGAGAGAGCACATTCGTTTAAACGATCTTTACAATCATATTAAATCCTAATAAATTCAAATGACGTCAGGGACATTGTTGTATTGAAGAGGGCACATGTTCGTTTAAACGTGTGTTTTACATAAGAATCATAAAATATTTTACATAAAAATCATTTAAAATGCTAATAAGTACTAAGAAATGTATTAAGACTTAAAAAGCCTAATAATTCCTGGCAGGGACATTGTAGAGAGCACACGTTTTACAAAAGAAATCTTTTTAAATCCTAATACATTAAATCATTTTCAATCAATAAATAAGGATACCTGTCAAGGACGTTATATTCAAGAGTGCACACGTTCATGTTTTACATAAGAATAAATCAAACACTGAATCAGAATGCATCAGAAAAACTCTTATTTGTCTGAAGTTAAACAGATTACACATTTGAATGCATGATCATAATACACAAAAAGTTTACATCTGAGGCATAATACCCATAATTACTTACACAAAACGGTATTTCCTTAAAAAGATCTCTGAAACATGTAAATGTTATTTTATATCCTGATTTCAGTCACGGTATGCAGAATTTAGGTAGCTGGTAACTGCCAAAGTGCCTTTTCCCTTTCAATGATTTAAGAGAAAACAACAGCTGGACACTTATGTGGCACGCGTAACATGGGTTGATAGACATATGAGCGGTAACATTATGGTTATAAACCTATATAATGATGGTAAAAACTTTTCTCACTCATACTCTAGGTTCCATATTACACCAAAAGCAAAAACTTGACTTAACAACAGTAAAAGTGCAGTCATTGTACAGGAATGGCTCGCAACAGATTTATCAAGAACATTTAGAATGGAAAAGTACATACATAGACCCGGAATGACACTAAGTGCAGAAACCTCCTTGACTAATACACAGTTTGTTGTAGGCACTTCAATAGATCTGTGCATTACAGTTACAGAGTATGATTACAGCCTATAGTGGACTGACTGAAAAACAACAGAATTTCAGTTGTCTGAACCATTGGTAAATGATCAGGAAACAGTGTAGTATTACTTAACTGGTTGATGATGGACAACACAACATAAAGTACAGACTAAACTCAGCAAGTACCAAAATGTTATCATTTCACTTTACAAAGTAACTTGATGTTGCTTTGGAGGGATAAAACATTTTCACCCAAGTGACAGTTAGTTGGATTTTCAACCTTTTGGATTTTTCACATCTTTTGTGAGGATTTTGTGAGGATTTTTTCCATGTAAAAATATGTTATTATTAGAGATAAATTAATGCAAAGGACAACAAAATAGCAAAGAACAAAGTTAAATGTTTGGCAACACTGAGGTAAGACTAGAAACTACCCACCTTCGTTTGTCACTATAGATGCTAAATGATTTTCTACATCTGCTAGAGCCTATGATTAGCATCATAACCAACCTTGATGAGGTTTTTTGGATGATAGGCCCTGCACATTACCACTATACCTGCATGCTTTAGGCCATAGCTTTTCTGTCAGTTTGCTGTTTAAGTGTGTTATTACATGATTCATTCAATGACCTGTCTCATCACCATCACCTCCATTATACCTGAATCACATGTTGTACAATAATTAGTGCACATCCCATGTACTGTAAATTACTATTCAACATTTTGATTTATAAACAAATGCTTAGATTAAGCTTGAAAAACAAAACTGTCCAACAGAACTACAGTTATAGGTAAATGAGACAATAGAGTACAAGTTTGTGCTGCCAAAAAAAGAAAATCAAGAAAAGAATGACAACAAGCAAAATTCAGATTGTTGACAACGGATCTGCACTTTGCCTGGGGAGGGAGGAGGTGTTTCTATTTTCTATTTTATCTGTCATCTTCCGGATCATGTAATTAAGGATGCCACCATGTTGGAAGTAGGTGAGTTCCACATCAGTGTCAAAACGCATCATAGCCTGGAACGTCTTCCCTGTGTCCAACTGAAAAGAAGGTAAACAAAGAAGAAAAGTTACAGGTTGGCTGTAACCAAAAAATGCACTCATGATGACATTAGAAATAAATTATCCAGCGATTGTATAATATATGCAACAGATTAAACACTGCAGCATTAAAGAACCCATTTCATTGAAAATTCTCACTTATTAAACAAGAATTTCAATGTCAAGACATATAGGTTTTATCGTCGTTGTTATTTCAGCCATGCATTTAGTACACAGTGAAACAAAACAGTGAAAACATTGAGCCTGAGAACAAGCTAATGCCTTTTATGCAAAATGTACTTCAAGTTAGCAGAGTATCCAGACCTACCTTAATGTCCACAATCATCCTGGGTGTGAGCTGTGGAGGGATGACCACAGAGTAGCGCTCTCGACCCGTAAGCCCAAGGCTGTCAGCTGTTTCTCCTGCAAGATACTCGAGAGGAATGACTCCCATTCCCACCAGGTTGCTGCGGTGGATCCGTTCATAGCTCTCAGCAAGCACAGCTTTGATCCCCTGAATTGAGATGGCATTTAGAAAGATGAGAAAATAGCTCCTCCTGAACATGGCTACAATGGCTACAGAGTCAATACATATGACTGCCACAATTACTCGACTAAACTCTACTACTTGAGTAAAAAAGAAAATCTCAATGAATTAGCAGTAATTAGTTGATAACGCTTATTTTACACTCTAGTCTGCCTGTTTTACATAAAGAATCTGATGCTTTTTGTATGTTTTTTTTGGCTACAAAGTTTGTTCATATACTTCCAGTGACATATTTTGGAATCTTCATTATTGCCATTGTTAAGTCATTTTTAAAAACTTTATTATTCATCAAAATAATCAGTTACTATACCTATTATTTTGATGACGTGTTTGATTACGTTGTTAATTAATTGGGACAGCCGTTAATTAATTAATTGGGACAGCCTTTTAAATTCATATGTAGCACTTTGTCCTCTAGTCTGTTCAATATGCTACTGCTATTAATAATTTTTTTTGTCCATACACTATTTCTGCTAGATAATGAGCTATGACCTGTTGGCCAGTAATTTCATGTATCCAAACATCTTAATGTATTCTTAAAGCAGTGTCTCTCACCAACAGGAAAGGTCCTTTGGCAGCCCAGTCTCTGGAGCTTCCTGAGCCATACTCTTTCCCAGCCAGTACCAATAGGGGGTGCCCTGCCTGCTGATACTTCTCTGCAGCATCATATATGTCCATCTGTTGGACAAAACTCTTTGAATTATATTTTCTTGCAACTGATTCATTTACTTGTTACCCTACAGGGAAATGATCACTCAAGGAGCAAACAGAGACAAAAAACCAAAAAAAAGTTCACTTCAATATCAACCTTTTAACCACCTTCAGTTTTAATGTCCATTTATATAATAAAGTACCTCTTGCATCATGTCTCCTGAAGGCAAGTAGATGGTACGAGGCGCCTGCTTGTTAAGGAACTTGTTGAGGAGACGGATGTTGGCGAATGTGCCACGAGCCATGATAGCATCATTGCCTCGTCGAGAGCCATAAGAGTTAAACTCTCGAGGTGTAAGTCTACAGGGAGTAGACACACAGTTACTTACTGCCTTTATCACATATATGTTAAGTGGGACAGCTTCTAACGAACAAGTGATGAATCCTTCACTATTAAAAAGGTGTGTGTGTGTTAAGCCTCACCCACGACTGGTCAGGTAGCGAGCAGCTGGGCTGTTACGAGCAATGTTTCCAGCAGGGGAGATGTGATCCGTGGTCACAGAGTCTCCCAAATTGAGCAGCACATATGCATCAACTATAGACTTGGGTGTCTGGAGCTCTTTGGTCTAAAAAAAATAAAAAAATACACATTAGCCGAGCTAAATGAAGGACAATGATGGCGTCTTGATGTACTGTGGAAAGAGTACTGTGGAAAAGCATAGTGCATTAGTGTACCAGTCCATCAAAGAATGGTGGAGACTTGATATAGGTGGACTTGGGGTCCCAAGTGTAGAGCTTGTCAGAGGGAGCAACCAGAGAGTTCCAACGCTCATTCACTTTCTGGGGGTTAAATATAAAGAAACGGTTAGATTTTAATTTTAAGATAACCTACACGGGTCAGACTGAAAATGTAGAGCTGTGCATTGTACAGTTCTAGTTTACTAACCTCCACTTTCTCATACACCTCTTTGAACATGGCAGGGATGACAAACTGTCGCTCCACAGCCTGGATCTCCTCTCGTGTGGGCCAGATGTCTCTCAAAAAAATCTCCTTACCCTCTGCATTCACCGCTGCACCAACACACCAAACAGCACCATTTCTATTCACACTTGTGATGCTTGCAAACAAATATCCATTTAAAACATACTGGTCCTCTACCTAATAGTAAATTTACATGGCTTAATATTCATGGACATACATCTACCAGGGACGTCATGATTACAAGACTAAACGTTTTAATTGAGCATTGTTTAAAAGTCATTTCAAATTAGCATTCTGAGTGAATGGTCACTTATACTGGGTTTTGCAACATGAGTTTGAATTCACCTATTGGTCTCCCTCATGCTAAGAAACAGAGTAGTTACCCATTTATGTGCATTTCTCTCATTTGTTTCATTATACATACATTTTCAGGGCTACATCGACACGCTACCCAAAAACACTGATCAGCCATAACATTAAAACAACACAAAAACAGACAGATAGCTTTTTTAATTACTGGAGAATCACTGAAGAAGCACACAGGACAACACTGTGCAGGTTAAATGACATGGCCAAATCTCACTCACCAATGGGTTCCTTTTCAAAGTCTATCCGCACGGTGCCTGCAATTGCATAAGCAATGACCAGAGGAGGAGAGGCCAAGTAGTTTGCACGTGTGTTCGGGTGAACACGACCCTCAAAGTTCCTGTTGCCAGACAATACTCCTGCTGCCACCAGATCTCCCTGAGAAAACACAGTCTCAGCATGTATAGTAGTCCATAAAGGCATTTATCTGGATTACTCAAGCTAAGGGGTGTAGCATTTACCTGAGTGATTGCCTCTACAACTGGCTCTGGAAGAGGCCCACTGTTCCCGATGCAGGTCATACAGCCATAACCAACCACCTCAAAACTAACAGGAGACAAACACAAAATTACAAACAAGAACATGACATGCATTATCAAACCAGGCAAACTGAAACAGTGTGAGTCATCTATGTCCAATTTAGCTTAATTGCTTAAAAACAACCAATGACAGCATGAAAACAGCCTCTTGTATTTCTGTCGTGTTATCTCTTCTTTCAGCTACAGCCAAACAATTAACAGATAAAATAATTCTGACATATTATGAAGACCACAAATAAGTTGTTTTTAATATCACTCATTATCTATCATGAGTAAACATTTTTTTGTAGACAAGTTTATTCTGAGTATGTACTAACAATATCGTACCCCAGTTTCGAAAGGTCCTGCATCACCCCACTTTCTCTCAAATAGTAAGTGACCACTCCACTACCAGGAGACAAGCTGGTCTTAATATAAGGCTTTACACTCAAGCCACACTGAATAGCCTTCTTAGCCAGGAGACCTGAGAAGAAAGTGCACAGTGTGGACTTTAAGATCAGTATTCGGTTACACAAGCAACATAACATTAAAAAGGGAGGTGTTTCAAACAGCACATACCTCACCTTCTCACTAAATTATACTTAATCATAGTGCACTTTAAGCCTAAGCCCAAGCATCATAGGTTTTAAGAGAAGTTCTCTGATTACACAGTGAGCATTTAATGGTGACATTTGTACCTGCCCCCAGCATGACTGAGGGGTTGCTGGTGTTCGTGCAGCTGGTGATTGCAGCAATAACCACAGAACCATGGGAGAGGGTGTAGTCCACACCGTTGTACTGGAATGGTAAACTAACATCGAGCCGCTCGGATGGCACTTGGAACCCCTTAAAACCTTGCTAAAAAAATACATCATAAATAAATTTTCTTATTTAAGCTAATAAAATGTTTAAACATCTGCATATTTCATAGATGACAAGACATTATTGTTTAGATAAAATTCAGCTTATGGGCTAATCAGTCAGTCCTTTAGTTAATGTATACAGTGAAAACACTTTGTATTTCTCTGAACCTGTAGAACACCAGGTTCTACACAATCTAGTCTAAGATAACAGCAAAGGGTTGCCCAGTGGTCTCTGTACTGTAGGAGAGAATAACGTACCTTAGCCTTTAAGCAAGTTTCAAAGTCCTGCTTCATTTCCGATAAGGCCACTCTGTCCTGCGGCCTCTTTGGACCACTGCAGCATGGGACGACTGTGCTAAGGTCAAGTTCAACAACCTATGTGGAAAAGGGGAAGACATCAACAAAAAAAATAAGAAAGTGAGCTACAAAAATCTCTGGATCAGCAACAACTGTCGTGTGAATGAGTGGAATTTCCTGCAGAATTTTATCAAATGAATATACTAACTGAACATTAACTAGGGTTTAATTGATAAGAATTATTAATAAATGGTAGCTGGCAGTTCTCCCATCAAGGAAGTGCAAGAGACTATCAAGTCTGTACATCTTCCAATGGAAAACTTTTGATTCCAAACAGTTTTGAGTTTTTTACAGTTTACTGCCTATTAGTTTAATACATACTCAATTTAAGGTTCAAACAATTCAGAAATACAATAACATTCACCCCAATATCCCTTTAACAATAACAAAAACAAAGAAGAACACAAAGTGCAATAAAGATACAGAAAACACATAAGGTCTTATTTTTGTGAGACAAATGCAACTACCTAAGGAGTCACAGCTATATACAGCAAGGGCATTTTCACAAGGCTTCTGCAGTAATTATATCTCACATGGGTGCTATGAGCAAAATGTTTGGTTGAGGCAGAAAAAGAAGGGTGGGTTTATTAAGTGATCCTAACTAGTCATCAAATTACTAGTCATTTTAGACTCCAATAGAAGTGGGCCGTATAACAGTATGTATCATTATGATAAACTGCTTCACATAACATCGTGGATATTGTCGATACATAAACACCAATCTGAACTGTATGTTTCATTACAAAGAGAGCATGATCAGCCCTGTTTAATGGGATTTAGTGCAGTGCAGTAACCAAAACATTCAAAAACATTGTAATATCATGACGCAGTTGAAGAAGAATGCTTGCAGACCTTAATGTGTTTTGTAGTAAATTAAGGACACATGGGTCCCAACAAGTGAATTGTTGATTGGAAAGGATTCCAATTGTTGACTGGAAAGGGAAAGGATTCTACAACTGCATCAAGAAGGAAATCCAACACAGATGATGATGTTGTGTCAGCTTTGTGTAAAATGTGGTGCAAATCTAAACAAAATGGGAAGGTTATAAAACTAAACACACAGGTTGATGCAGATGTATCAGGATATGTGTAAGCAATGTAAGCAGTAATATGTAATTATGCAAACAATAATGCACAACAAAATAACAAAACACAAATGGATAGAAATAAAAGTCAAGGTTTGTGACAATTATAAGAAATGGCCAGAATGAAATGGGATTTACATGCAGAAAAGCCAAAGGAAAACCACATTTCAGCACAGTTATGATCTGAGGTTGCATGTGATGTAAAAGATCAGGGGAAATGGCAAACACAGTCAATACACAGGTGCGCACTGAAATTTTTGACCCTTTCCTCCTTCCATGGATAGAAAATAGGTTTGGTGATAAAGTCATGTTTCAAGATGATAATGCATCTCACCGCAGAGCAAGGAATACTAAAACTTTTATTTCCAAGTGAGACAAATCATCTGTTTTGCTTTGCCAGGGCTAAACACCAACTAAGGTTGTACAGTTCCATCACAAAGAGTAGGACGCCAGTTTCATAACCATTAATAATGGTTACATGTCCAAGTTATTATTCCATGACCTATATTTTGTTTATGCCTAGCAGTAGAATTATCAAGCGATTACCAAATTACACTGGTATTACAACAAAACAGCAAAATGCATATTTCAAAGTCATAAGGATATGAAAATGCTTTGATAAGGAGCTTACTTACTGCATATTGAAATTAACAAAATGCAAAAAAATATACATAACTAAATAAAAACAACTGGGCCTGTGCCCTGGCACAATCGTGGCTTTGCTGTGTAAGACCCTGATGTATAAGAATACAGTGTTAAGTACCTTTGTGAAATCTGGATCCTGAGTCTCATTGCTGTAGTCTCTAAACATGCCAACAGCTTTCAGATACTGAGAGATATAAGCGAGCTTCTCAGTATCTCGTCCTAATAAAAACAGACACACAATACAGAAATTACCATCTTTTATCCTTGCTGATTAATAAGTACTCAAGGGAAGCGCTGCTGTCATCAAGTCTACCTGTCTGTTCGAGATACTGGACACTGATGTGGTCTACTGGAAAGAAGGCAGCCGTGGCGCCATACTCCGGGCACATGTTGGCAATGGTGGCCCGGTCAGCAATGGAGAGCTGGGCCACACCAGGCCCAAAAAATTCCACAAACTTTCCCACCACACCAACCTGACGTAAATGCTATGCAGGCACATTAAGAGAAGCAATTAGTCATTCTTTTTAATGTAAAATGATTCAATTCTTATCAGGGCTAAAAGCAACACATACTGTTATATAATTAAGCTGAAAAAATTTGAATATTGTCACTAAGACAACCGTTGTTCTTTTTTAATGTAAAATTGTTTAAGTCATACGTATTAAGAGCAAAACATATTGTAGTATAATTATGTTGAAAAAATACAATACTGTCACTAAGACAACAGTTTCAAGATTCCATTCTTTGATCATACTCATAATATAGCCTTGAAGATGAAATTCTTTATTAGACCCAACGTTTTTATTGATTATTTCAAACTGAAGTTACCTTTGTAACAGTAAGAACAATGTCAGTAGAGGTGATGTACTTGTTTGGTACGCCCTTAATTCTGTAACCAATAACCTCTGGGAGTACCATGCTGATAGGCTGGCCCAACATGACGGCCTCTGCTTCAATACCTCCCACACCTGCTCACAGAGATTGTGTTAGTGAAAGAACACTGAGTAAGTCTGACAAAGATTATGACACTATGAATAATTAAAGGTGATGGTTCAACATCTATGCTAGAGGCAGTCTAAATTAAACAATCCCTTCAGCTTTCATCTGTGGCTTTTTTCTGTTACGACATATTCTTGACATACTAGTATTAATAGGAATTATAAGACAGTAAGAAGAGATAATGAAGGTGTTTAACATAAGAGCACACAACCTTATTCATAATCAAGTGTTGTGACAACACAACAAAAACACTGGAACTTGAAGTTGTGCAGGATTGCATACTATTGACTTAATTGGCTTAAAAAACAATTTTCCATTTACCCCACACTGAGTCGAACAAGAAAAACCTATTCGGACTCAACATTTTGCATAGTGTATTTAGTGCTAGCGATTTTTAGAGTATTTCTAAAAATCTAATATAAGTCTAATATAAGTTTTATTTTGACCATATACTATATTTTATATTGTTCTTGTCTATCTCTCTGTGTGCCTGTATAGTTGCAGCATAAGAATATTCCTCCAGGATCCATAAAGTTTTCTGACTCTGATTCTCTAGCTTAGCACTAAAGTTATGAGGCTGATGTTGCTACGCTAGAAGTCAAAAAGTCACCTAAAAACTTTCCAAAAACAAACCCCACTGTGACACCGTCATACTGTGTCTAAAACCAAACTGACTGCACCACCATAATGAAGATTTGGATACAGTTTAACACCCCCCCCCCCCAAACATGAGTTGACTACATTTGAGATAAGAGGAAACTTTGATGCTTGTGTAAATTCGATTTTTTCCAAACTACTCCATTAAACACTCACCCCATCCCAGCACTCCCAGGCCATTGATCATGGTGGTGTGTGAATCAGTTCCCACAAGGCTGTCTGGGTAGTAATATCCATCCTGTTGGAACACTACCCTTGCCAGGTACTCCAGGTTGACTTGGTGCACTATTCCGGAGCCTGGAGGAATGATGCGCATATTCTGGAATGCTTTAGAACCCCACTGTGGACAAGCAGTCAAAGGTTACCTCTCACTGCAAAGTGCACAGGAAGTAAATTCTGAAAAACCATCTTCATATAAAATAACATTTGAGAGATCACCTTTAAAAACTCAAATCGTTCCTTGTTTCTTTCAAATTCGAGTTCTTGGTTTTTCAGAAGGCTGTCAGACCTGGAATGCAGACAATAGACATGTTTCATGTTTCATGACCTTCTTAAATGAAGAATCTGGATAACTGACACAAATAATATGTAATATCAAAACTGATGCTTAGTGCATATACAAAAAAATGCACAAATTGTCATGGATAGGTAATAAATACTGAATACAGAATATTTAGGAATTGGTCTTTTGCTGGGTTTTTTAGATTTAAAAAGCTGACATTCTGTCCATACTTTTTATAACCCTAATTTCTTCACAATACTCTACAAAGAGTCTCCTTTTGACTTACATGATAGTTTCTATGATGTTTGAACTGCCACGTGATCCGTATGGTCAAAGGTAACTTTTAAAAACATGCCTCACTTGGTGACACCTGTAGTGTAAAGTTCACCATCTGAGGGCAGGGTCATTGTGTGCTTATGTGTCATTATTAAGTTGGCCTTGATACTGCAGACCATATTTATATCACAAATGTGATCAAACACAGTTTTATATAGGAGACAAAGTACAGCCTTCATATTGGGTGATAATGGTCTGCATTAACAGTTCTGCATTAAAACAGATTTGTAAAAAAAAATTGAGCATTTTATGCAGACAAACTACTCCTTTTGAAAGGACTTTCAAATTTAGATGGCGAACTTCTAAATGTTCTCCCACACAACAACTATTTTCTTCTCGTGACATACTACTCCACTAAGAGGTCATTACAGAGCCATTTTCTCCTGCCCACTCTGTAACTTGGTCAGACACACCACAACCAAATTCCTCATAGCTCATAATGTGCTCAAGCACACTTAGATAAGATCAGACTTCAGAAATCTAGATTACTGAATCTGGTCTTTCAAATTACTGCCGAAGGAAGAGGACTTACTTCCTGCTGAAGTCCACTTGGATGGAATGGTCGATGACAAGGTCAGCAGGGCACACAGGGTTGATCTTCTCTGGATCTCCACCTAGTTTATTTACTGCATCACGCATTGCCGCAAAATCCACCACTGCAGGGACCCCCCTGTGAATACAAGAGAGACAAAAATTTTAATCAATAAGGGTGGTACAGACAGACTACAGACAGAACTTATACAACTGATAGTCTGTACTGTCAAATTCTACAACATTTAAAGATGCTTTTTCTCTAAAAGCCACAGACAGAGGGTCTGCACTGTTAAAAATGAAGATGGTTGTAGAACAAATGAAAATAATATTGGAGTGAATAAACTTGCTTGTCTACTTACATAATGTACTAATAATTAATCATATAAAAATGAATTGAACAGGTAAAGCAAAGCCTTTACAGTATGAACACAATTTTTGTGTTGTGACAATGCAATTCATTTTGTAATCATCAAAAAATGATATGATTAATAAGTAATGTGACATGTTTAAAGATCAGCCTGAAATGTTTTCATCAAAACAAGTGTTTTTTTAATTGAATTATATAAATACCTTAATCCACCGTAACACCACAAAACCAGTCATCAAGGAACTGTGAATGCTCAGGGTGTTTACAGTACCCAAAAACAGATTCAAGAGAGCTCATTTGTATAGCAGTGTAAGCACTGCAAATATATCAGTATACTAAATAACAAGCACTATATTTTGCAGTCCTAATTAAAACTTACACTACACATCTACAATTAAGGGTAATTATGAGAGACTGGGCAGTAATTAAACCCACGTAAGGTCCTGCAGGATGACACGGGCCGGTCTGAAGGGCACCTCCACCGTCTGGGACTGTGTCTGTTTCCAGTTGAGGATGTTCTCCACATCACCTTTTTTTACCAGGAATTCATCACAGTTCCTCACTGCCGACTCCAGCAACACACGAATGGAGAAAGGTAGGTGCGCTGTATATTTAAAAAAGGTACAAAAGGTACAAATGTTCATCCTAATGGCTCATCAGGTGAGAAAAAAACGAAGCGACGTTGACTCTTGGTCCACATAAACAAAGTTTCATATAGTTTTACATGACCGAACATAAAGTCAAAACATCAAATACACAGAGGAAACAATAAAAATAAAGTTGCCTCTGACTTTTGCAATATTGAAAACCAACTCTTTTACAGGAAATGTTTTGTGCACCAAGAAACCACACAAACTAGCAGCTTGCACATCTCTCAAGGCATTAACACGCGCTCCAAACGCGCTCCAAATCATCAGTAAATTTGATTTAATGCTTTTCATGAACTTCATAACATCACTTCCGAGGTAATTCTGACTCCATTAACGCAACACAAAAGCTAAATTTGTCTCATCTCTGTAATCTTACTTAGGTTTAAACCTGAGGGACTGTTTATATTGCAAAACAAACTTGAGTACAGATATATTATTCTTACCAAAAAAAATAAACAACCACCCAGATTTAGTTAAACTATAAAAATAAAAATATTACCTGTGAGGATTGGATCTCAGATTTTATTTGAAAAAATCATTTTATAGACAGATGTGATAATCTGTGAAAATCTGTTATAATCACTGTTTATTACCCCTTAAAAATCCTATTCAGATTAAGTACCAAAAAAGCAAAGAATTATAGAGAGAAGTCTGTCATCAATCTTACCGTATCTGTTGTCTCCAAGCTTTGTGAGATTGAAGAATTTATGTTCAGGTCTCTGGGGCTCCAGAGCCTCGATGATGTGTGCATAAGGGTTACTCATAGCTGAAGACACTTTGTTATCTGAGAAATAAAAATATAGTAAAGTTTGTCTTCGAACAGATATGAGGAAAGAGCTTTAAAACAACTTAAAAGCCCCTCCGCCCCACACTCACTAAATATAACCTAGCATTCAGGCTTCTCTCTGCAAATGACAGTTTTAGCTTCTTTTTTGCCCGTATTTATCACCAAAGGCTTGATCCATTGCCAGACTTCAGGGGTTGGTATGTGACTTCCAGGATTACACCATCTGAGATAGCACAGGCCACCATCGTTGAGTAAAGGCTAGGAGTAAGACCACGGCATGAAGTGTTTATCTGCTCATACCAGTTTATGTTGAAAAATCTGAAGTTTAAATCATAAACCTTCATGTCAGGCTGATCCCAAGATGATAAGTTAAATCTCACAGCTAAGGTCACATAAACTGACTGTAAATGTGCATCTTAGCATGTTAATAGAACAGTGGCCAATACTGGACTGTCATACTTGGGACTGAATTTAGAGACTAGTGAATTCACACAGTTTTCCATAGATAAGTCAAAGCATGATGCCTCAGCTGATGGGTCATGTGATGCCAGAGGCTGTGTAACAAACAGATTAGAGATAACATTGTTTTTTGCTTTTTTGACCCATTGAACAGACATGCTGTCTTCTGAACAGATCACAATGAGGGCCAAAATGCTTTAGGACAAAAATGTTTCTTGTAGCTTACTTATGAACTGTCTCCTGATTTCACAGCATAAATCTGGACCAGCACTGAAAGTATGTTACCAAACATGTCATGGTTTTTGATCTAAAAACATCTAGTGCCAAACTGTGAGTGGCTTTTTGATCTCAAACACCCTGGATAATGGGCTAATCCACCTCAAATCAGTTACACTAATGCTTGTGGGTGACAAAGTGATTTGTAAGCCACTAGTAAACAAACCAAGCAGGGTAATCCACTCCACCCTAACCCAGTCACCAAACTACATTAAAACGGCTAAATGTAGTTTAGGGAGGTGACTTTCTGCTTTGAAGGGTGTTTTACAAGGCTCTCACACACACACACACACACACACACACACACACACACACACACAGCCTCGTAAGTTTTTAACCCCCTTAAAAGTCATAATATTTCTAGATTACAAAGGCAAACTTTTAATGTTTTTGAGCTAAGACTTATTTGTAGCTTGATCTCTTTAAAAAGCTTTCCATTTTTAGCAGAATGCAACAGGCTGTTTTGCTGTGTTTCCTTGAATATTGCCCCATTCGTCCCTCCTTCACTTCACTGACTACAAAACCTTATACCACATGGTCACCTTGATTTCTGCCAAACCCCAGATGTGCTTTGATGTGAGCCACTTTTCCACACAGGTCGGCTGTATTCAAGGTTCTTGATATCATTTACCAGTGCACCTTCATTCTACTCCATCACTGAACTCTGAATCTCATTTCGGCCTCTGATTGTTGGCCTCACTGTGGCTTCCCTCACAAGTCTCCTCTTGCTCTGAATCTGAGTTTTGAGGGATGGCTTTGTCTAGGAAGTGTCTGGGTGGTCTAATGAAGATTCCACTTGCTCACAATCGATCCAGTAGTTATCACTGGCATAGCCAAACATTGGGGGTTACCTTGTAACCCATTATCTTCTACATGTCTAAAACTTGAATATCCTTAGACTGCTCATTGGTCTTAAATTTCACAGCTTTCCTTCATATTCATAGACTGACCAATGGTCTGACCATAGTCTGACCAATAGTACAGCTTTCCTTAATTTTCATAGTCTGACCATAGTCTGACCAATCTCATAGTCTGACCAAAGATTTACAGGCTGTAAGCCAATTGCGTCATTTGGCTGAATATGTCTGCAGGGTACTGTATGTGAAGGATACATTTTTGAGGACAAGGACAGGCGTTTAACACCAGGAAAGACACGTACACTGCTCCAGCATTAATGAACAAATCAAAACAGCCTACCTACTGCCTTATTCTTAAGAGGGACAAAATCATTCTACATCACTGAGACAGTCTAATATACCCAGAACTAGACAAGCAGTCTCACTTTGTCAAAGGATAAAACATAATTAATGGTTTATTTTCTTTGAATTCTACCACATAAGAACACTATTCTTAACAATCTTGCAAATAAGGACAGAAAATACTCTGAAAGCCAGTGGAATTCCTCTGTTCATGAGTGATATAAAGCGGTTAACCTCCTGATTCTGGATTAACTAATTTTATGGGGAGTCAGAATGCTGATCCAAGATCAGCTTCGATGCTGGCCCTCTTACTCAGACCTACACATCCGACTTTCAAGCTTTGGGCTAGGATCCTTGCTTCCAGGGCAATCTTACTGCTTCAGCAGACCAGACCACACCACGCTTCCAACTTGGGGAAGGCCCTTTTCTATTCCAGCATGACTGTGCCCCAGTGCACAAAGCAAGCTCCATAAAGACACAGCTTGATGAGTTCGGTGTGGAAGAACTTGACTGGCCCAAACAGAACACTGACCTCAACCTCATTCAACACCTGTGGGATAAACTGGAACGGAGACTGCGAGCCTTCTCATCCAACATCAGTGCCTGACCTCATAAATGCTCCACAGTATGAACGGGATCAAAAACCCACATAAACACTCCAAAATCTTGTGGAAAGACTTCCAAGAAGAGTGAAAGCTGTTACAGCTGCAAAGTCCTTGTATTTGAACCCAATGTCATTAAAGTCTCTGCTGGTGTAATGGTCAGGCATTCCAATACTTTTGCCCACATAGTGAATTTGAATATAATCGCCCATTCAGCCTACAGCAGTTTAGTTCTACACTGAAGCTCTAAGGAGTGTTTTTTTAATGGAGCTCAATGCAAGGCAACCTATCGGAACATTGGACATTTAAACGTACCAGTCATAAAGTCACAATAACAAAATTGCTTAGTTCAGTTGTAGGAGATAAAGATATATAAGCCTATGTATTTGAATGCAATGTCATTAAAGTCCCTGTGGGTGTAATGGTCAGGTGTCCCAATACTTTTGTTCAGATTGTGTACTTACTGTGAACAATAATAACACACCAAACGGTACACCTATTCAGGTTCACTTTTGAATCAATGGAATTACACACGTACGGCTCTGATAAGTGGTTTTGCAAGGCTGTATAACTCTGGTGTCAATCCAAACTTTCTTAAACCACGGGGGATGTAAACATGGTCTACCACCTACACTTTGATTCACTGAAAGTAGAGTTAGCTCACTTGCTAATAGCGTTAAGCTTTCAGGACTGGTTTCAGGAACTAGTGCAAAGACTGCATAAGGAACTTATCGTAACCCAAATTTCTAAATTTGCTTAAAAAATAACACACCGCAGACTGAAATAAACGACCAACTCGACCCTGCGACCTGTCAGTGCCTGGAACACCAGCCTGCCTGTCACAGCTAACATAAGCTAGCCTTTAATTAACTATGGCAGTTTACAAAAGAACAGGCTGCAAAATCAGTTTTACGGGCATAAACGATACACTATCTCTGTTGCATGTTTTTCAAAATTAGGCAGGTTAAAACATATTTTTTCCACTGTGTTTACCTACCTCTCACACTCCCAAACGATGCAATTTTGCTCTGCTACCTAAAGAACCGGAGAGCACTTAGCACTCTACGACCGTAATACACCTAATACGTTGAGTCATTCGATGTTGTCATTCGACGTTTGTTCCTTCGATTTTATTTTCGTCCTTTTTGACGTTCGTTTATGACCATTATTTACATATTTGCATTACTAATAAAACATTACTCCTCTACAATTTCTTTATTTCGGTGTCAAAGATAATTATGTTATTAGCTGTTGTGTAATCTCTTCTGTCTTTTACCACGAATAATACGGTAGTGATTCAGCTCTTTCTTTTAGACCATGAGAGCACAGCAGAGGTTGAAGAAATTAGTTTGAGGCCTCCTGGATACTTTATTTACCCCATTATAAAGGTTGTAGTGATTATAAAAGTTGAAGTGATATGAATAGAATAAACGCTAGTGTTGTGTGGTTGAAATAAACGTACTCTCCTGGGGTGGATTTCGAGGAACCAATGAAAACTGGTAGAGGATTGCACAATCTGACCCCACTGGTCTGGCTACACTTTTAGGCATGAACTGTTGCACCATGTACCACTGCAGAAAATCATGAAAGCAAAGAGACTTAATTTATCCTGTTCTTCACACAAAGCTAGTGGTGAAAAGAGCCGAAACTAAACATGGTGAAATGGCGTTTAGTCACTATGTGGCCCGCTGCTGGAACAAAGTGCCCGTCAGAGTCAGATCTGCACAAGCTGTGGCTTTCAAAAGCTGCACTATTCCCCTACACATTATTTTAAACATTTGCACTTCTATAGCACTTTCAATTTTTCTTTTATTCATTTTCTATGTATTCCTTTATTTCTTCCATTCCATTCTTCTTTTCCTTCCATATTTTATCCTATTTCTGTAAAGCACATTGAATGACCCTTTGTGCATGATAATGTGCTATTTAATAAACTTGAACTTGAACAAAATGGGAGCTTTAAATAAAAAAAAAGGAAATGAGCTTAGCATGTTCACATGTTCATAATGTTTCTTTTGTTGCATCAAAACAATACAACTGCAATAACATTCCCAACCATTGTTCAGCCATCAGTTATCATGCCTTTAATTAAGGGGGCTTTTTCGTTGCTTTTATAATAACACTGTGCTGTGTAAATGAAGTTAAAGTTTCTTTCCCCAGTCCATAGGTCTACATTTAGACTGGTCTGAATTTAGGCCTCAGTAGATTAGCTCCATCCAGTCTGCCTGTTAGGATGTGGTGTTTTGACCCTCTGATAATACTTTCTCTCTGTATGTTTAAACCACACTATTTACATTTAGGTGAAAATCTGGGGAAGATATGTTAAGAAATCTGCTTCCCCACCTTCTTGTTCGACCGAAAATAAGCATCGCACACATTTAACTATAGAAGGAAAATTAAAGTGGCCCTTTATTGTGGGAATGGTACCTTGATCAAGGGTACCTCAGTGGTGCCACTAGCAATCCTGGGATGCAAACCTACAACCTTCTGACAACTCCCTAACTACCAGGCCACCAGTTGCTCAATTATAGTTGTCTTCAGGAATCACGTGGCTACGTGGCTTATAAAACTGAGCTCCATCTTCAAAACAACTTGAACACACCCCAACTTGTACAGTCTTGAGTCTGACTCTGAGTTATGTTAAAAACGTTTTGTTTATGATAGTTTAGCTTGAGCATTAGGTGTGGAAACAGGCTTGGCTGTTAATTCCTTTACTGCATTAAAGAAATGATAAGACTCAAATTTTATTGACCATCTGTTTTTTTTCCTTGGCGCTCATTAAATATAATATGTTACATAATAATATAATAACTTTTTAAAACTCGACATCAAGGTGAAACAGAAAAACTCAAATGCAAAGCTGACTCACATAGTTTTGCCTGAAGTGAGTAAAAACTTTTTGCATTATTAAATGAGTGGGTACCATTCCAGTCATCCATGTGAAAGCAAGAGTATGTGTGGCGTGTAATTGTGCTAAAAAAAAAAAAACATTGTTTGAAAACATTGCTTTTGTGATCTGAGTTTGGACCCTTAAATGACTATTCTGTCATGCATGACATCACACTTAACAATGACATACAACACATGGCAGCCAGTCAGAATACAGCTTATTTACACACATCAGTCTTAGAAGGTACAGTAATAAAAACAACTACCTGTGGTTTTACTTCTACGGGATAAGGAGAGATTGGAACATGTACAAATGAATTATGTTCAAATGAATTATAACTGTTTTTGGTACATAAAACCACACAGACACCATAAATAGACCATAGAGGAAAAACTTAAATACAAGAAAAAATTTATCAGATTTAAGTCAGTTCTAATCACCTTGTACATGTAAACCCATTCAGGTTCACATTCTTCTCGCGAAGCTTATGGAGCCTTGGCCTGAGAGGTCGGATTGTTCTGAGATTTAGAGCGCAGTGCACGGCTGGCTTGGCAAGAGGCCCGACAAGGTCTGATGAAACAATTAACAGTTGGCCATCAGTGATGGAGCTCCTTCCTCTTCTTGCTGCCCTCCCTGATCCTCTGCATCCTGTAGGTCTTCCTGGCCAGCGCTCGCTCTTTCTCCTGCACCTCTGTGTCATCCAGGATCTCCAAGCTGGGAATCTGACTGATAACGTACTGCCTGCAAATGTGGGGGTCAGAGCGAACTTAACACACAGTGAACTTACGTTTCATAAACACATTGACCAAGGTATGAACTGCAAAAAAAGGAAACTGCACCCTGAAATCTGGGAATTTCTAGATTCTTTTTAATAGGGGAGTTTCAGCTACTTTGCACACACACTCAGGCCAACATCAGTGCCTTAAAACATATTGAAGTCAATGTGTCTGAATGCAGTGTTACTGAATTCACTGTTGCTGTAATGGTCAGGTCCCAAAACTTTTGTCCATCACAGTGTTCTGCGTAAAAAAAAGGCTTAGCACAATTTGAGCACCAGATGGCGCAACACAACTGAATTCGGGCAAAACAAAGACAAATGACAACGTGATAGCGTCCCAAACTGCAGATTACCACACTAAATAGTGTGGGAAAATAGTACACTACCATTAAAAATGCATTCAGGAATGTAGTAAGTAGGAGTGTGGTTTGGGACACAGAGTTGTTCCATATTACACTTATCACTTTTAAATTAATCTATTAATGAAGATAAGAACATTATGTGTATTAAAGTTATTACTATTGTGACTAATCTTCTTTGAGCTCAGTTAAAGGTTTTTAACTGTGACAATGTGGAAAAAGTCGATTGAGTGGGAGCTTTGGCTCTTATTTTATTTACCTGTAGTCAATATACTGAGTCAGACTCCCTCCATTAAAATAACTGGGTGCTGCTTCATTGTTCATCATACTGAGCATCCTGTAGACACAGACAACAACAGCACATGTTAGGTTTACAGGGGAAAACAGCCATGGACATTAACTACGACCCAGAGGAAAGGAACACTAAAAATAAGATCACTTCTTTATCCAGCTTATTTCTCCTAGACATTATTGAGTGCAGTTTAGCGTCAGTATGGATTTCGACCATTTTCTCATACACCATGGACAAAAGTATTCAAACATTCATCACTAAACCAACAGGGACATTGCATTTACACACATAGACTTTACTATGGAGTTGGTCCCCCTTCACAGCTATAACAGCTTCCACTCTTCTGGAAAGGCTTTCCACAAGATCTCGGAGTTTCTGTGAGATTATTTGTCCATTCATTCTGTAGAGCATTTATAAGGTCAGGCACTGATGTTGGACGAGAAGACCTGGCTCGCAATCTCCGTTCCAGTTCATTCCGAAGGTGTTAGATGGGGTTGAGGTCAGGGCTCTCTGCGGGCCAGTCAAGTTCTTCCACACCAAACTCATCCAGCCATGATTTATGGCGCAAAGTCAAGCTGGAATAGAAAAGGTTCTTCCCCAAACTGTGTCCACAGTTTGCCCTTTTGTCCTGAAGCATTAAGACTGCTCTTCACTGGAAGTAAGCGGCCTAGACCAAACCCTGAAAAACCGATGTGTCCCAATACTTTTCTCCATATAAAGTACTTCTTAAATACAGCTCCTAAGGACAAGCTTTCCTCCAATATCAGTCTAATTCCTATTTAAAATGCTTTTTTCCTCTCACTGTGCTGATCTCAATTAGTCAGACCTCAAATTTGTCTCAAATAGTCAGATCTGGAAACGAACCATAAGGTCCAAAAGAAAATTTGGTTGGCTTATAAATGAGCCTATACAACATCTGAAATTTGTCTTAGTTATCACATTTAAGTACTTGATACCAATGTCAGACAGTTCTGAGATCCATAAAGTTGTTAAGTAGAAGAAAACTGAGTAGCCTACAAGAAGAGAAAGAGCATCTGGTTTAAGCTGATGTGACCCTTTTCTATTGCTCCTTACATCTCCTGTGGGGGAGGGAGGGATTTAGGGGAAACAAGTCAGACTTCAATCATTTCCATATAAGAAGCTGATTTAATTCTGATCAGAAAGAGAAAAAAATCTTGTGAGGAGCAAAATCTTCCTCTGGGGGTCTCTTACTGATACATGACCTACTTGATATTGGGGAACTTGCAGCGTATCTCCTCCACTATGATGGGCAGGTTGCTGATCTTGTTCTTGTTGATCCACAGGGTGGTGAGGCTGGGCATGTAGGGGAATTTGACATGAGCGCTGTAGTTGTTGCTGTCCAGGATAAGGGTGCTCAGCTTCTCCAGCTCAACCAGAAGCGCTGGGCTCCGTTAACAGCTGAGTTAAGGAAAACCACTCACTGCACTTTACAAGGACAGAAGCTGCCAAGAAAGCATGTGATATGATATCACAGTAAAACAAACCAGCAGAACATTCTTGTGCCAGAAGGACCGTGGGTGTATTTTCATGCCTTATCTGTTCTTCATTTTTTAATTTTTTCTGTCATTAGATGTAAATCAGTTAACTGATTGCATACACATGAGTAAATGCTCAGAGACACCCGGCGGCATTACAATGACTTTATAGACCCCAGAACAAAAATGAATTGAAAATTGTGCAAAAAACAAGACAGTGTCTTTTGCTAGTGTACTCACTGTGGCCATGTCTTGCATTGAGGCTGATGGTTGAAGTGTAACTTTTTTCCCTTAACTATAAAGTAACAGCGAGAAAACTTAGATTTCACATACTAGCAGTGTAAGTATATTAATTGCAAGTATGCAGTGGTACACAGTGATGCATCAGTCTGAATGTTCATATTAAGTGGCATCGATTTTGGCACGCTATAATCAATAAGAATCTATTACAATTTAATAAAGTATGCATTGATTTGTTTGGCAAAGTGTAAAACAAGATGTAAGACTATCTTACTTGCCTATCGTCGCTAGGCGAGTAAGATAAGACAAGATAAGATAAGATAAACCCTTATTAGTGGGAAATTAGCATTGCTATGGCAGAAAGTGGACAGAACAAATGCAAGAGCAGCAAAACAATAGATTAAAAGCTATAAAACACAAGATGAAAGAAAAAGTACACCTTGCGACTAGTACAATAAATATATATTTACCTATATTTGTATATGCAAATATATGTGTACACATAATCTATATAAGTATGTGTAAATGTACATAGTTGAAAT
>JBBPCX010000011.1:14801614-14837690 GCA_037974365.1 Hydrocynus forskahlii
AGGACCAACTCCATATTGAAGTCTATGTATTTGAATGCAGTGACATTAAAGTCTTTTGTTGAAATGCTAAGGTGTCCATACAGTGTACTTGGAGAAAAAGACAGATGCACTAAGAAACTTGTAACTTACTTAATATAACACTAATTTAAAAGAAACCAACATGACCTCATCAGTCATCATTACATCACTGGAAACCTGGAAATATATTTGAGAAATCTGGATAATGCTAATTCTTGTACGCCATGTGACTGGCATTTTACTGGTGTGTTCAGACAGCATAAATATGAGAAAAATAAAGATATTTCAAGCATGAGATGTTAAATATTCACACAGAACATAATGCAGAAACAATTGCATTTTTGCATCAACGCCACGGTAAAAGTGTAGCTGTAGCGGAGCTTGGATAGGGAAAATGTTCTAAATGCTGTATACATAGATAGAAACATCAGATATCCAGTAGCTCATTCATAAATAAAAGATATAATACTAAACTTAGTTAGAATAATAAATATAATAATTAAAAAACATTTAAAGAGTACAATAATAAAAAAGAGGGGTCAAAGAGCAATAGTCAGTCACATTGCCAGGGGGACAAAGAACCTCCTGAACTGCTCAGTTCTGCGAATAAGTTTCATCAACATTTTAGGTTATTTATCTGAAACATAAATGCAAGTAAAGGACACTTTAAAATAAGTTCCCTTTATGGCACCCTAATTGTGGATTCACACAGCTATCATTTCTGGTCTATCCTCAAATGCCAAGCAAAGATGAAAATGACAACATGATGCAGCATTAAATCAGGACAAAGCATGTTTATTGCAGGACAACTGAATGTACAAATTCACACTCATTCCACAGGACAGTAGAGGGTAGATGAACAGGCTTACACAGCACTCTCCCGCTCAGCAGAATCAGATCCATGCCCAGAAGGTCCTTGTATGTCATTTCAACCTCTATCCTGGATTTCTCATGATCCAGGACTGACACTAACTAACAGTCCAGCAGGGTTTCATGCTTTTAACAGGAGAGTATCAGTGTTGCCTTGCCTGGAGAGAACCAAAAACACTGTACAAGGCTAAACAAGCAGGAACTGCCAGGAGTTAAAACAATAACTGCAGTAAATGAAGCACTTCTATACCAGTTGTGTAAAGTACAATTCTTCAAAATAAAGTCTGTTATATAAATAGGTCGGCTGGTATTCCCATAAATGATACACATTGTGACGTACTACAGTTAACACAATGTCGAGACTGTTTTTAAGGTTGGAATGTTATGTTCTGCATTTAAGACGGGGGAAGGTCCATTAACACTCATTTCATCTTTTAGTGTGCACACACTGAGCTATGTTGTCAAATTCATATAAAGCCTGATCCTGAATCAGTCTCTCCTTACTCATTATTCAGGATTACAAAGACTGCAGTGTAGCCCTAGATCAGTGAGTGGTCAACGAAAATGAATCACATGTTTCACCCTAATACTGGGATTACTAGACGACCAAACTGATTACAATGTTACATTGAAAATGTGTAAACATGATGTACAAACTGTCCCTAAAGATCTTCACTACCCCATTCTTCTTTCAAGAGTACATTCAGTACACACACACACACACCCTGCAAAAGTTCACATACACTGTTTTTCTGCCAATACAAAGTCTGTGCTTCAGTTTTTTTTCCCCCAACAAGTAAACCTTCAGGGTGGATTTGTTTATATTGCTTTCAATTAAATACAACAAAACCAAAATTAAACCCCATTAGCAATAGGTTCAATGGGGAGATCTAATAGGGCAATAGTCGTGTTGACCTGCATTTGCTGTGTTCATCCTATCGAGGCGGGAAAAAGCACAGATTTACAGATACTGTGATGAGAAACAGTGGTTATTGTGTTACAGTTCCCCTTCATACACACATTGCTGCAGAATTCCATTTTTTAACCAATCACATATCCACACGCTCATTTCATTCTCGCTTCAAACGAATCTGGGTTACTTTACAAAGAAAAACAATGCGGTATTCACATCAGCTGTCAAACGACTAAGCAATAGAGATGTGAAAAGATATGATAAATAAATTAAGGCAGACTGATTGCACTCTATAATGTTAATTTATTAGTAGTAAAACCTACCTTGACTAACTAACAAGGCACAATAACTACTGAGATTTCTTAAATGATCATCTCTCAACAGAGTTTTACCAACATTGTCCGTCTCATGAAGTCACTTGAACAGAGTGATAGCAAAATGGACTTTAAGAATTTGTATGCAGCAATAGCATAAAAGGTGATTAAAAACACTGTTAAAAATATTGACAGATATTTGTGGGATGCCGTACATTCCCACCTAGGGACGACCATGTGTTTTCCTCCTCTGTGAAAGAAAATGGTTTATGTACACACGGAGGGATTATGAGCATTGTTTAAAACGATCATGACTTTATTCTAGACGAGTAGGTCTGCCTGAATTCATTCATTTCAGTAGTTAAACTGCCTGCTCCCAATGCAATTCATTTTTCTTCCCACAACAGAAGTACATTTCAATTTTTATTCAAGGTCCAAAGGTGTATAAAATGTAACGGTCAGTAAAAGCACTTTCCAATCTAACCTTGTTCGAGACATTCGTTTCTTTAGTTTCCTGGAATAATGTGATTGTCTGCTGCCACAGTATGTCTTGCCAAGGTACGCTGAAACACTCTCTCACACGCACGCACACACACACACACACACACACACACACACACACACACACACGCACACCTCCATCCTTGCACTGTGACACTGAAGACCAACAGAGGTTTGACAATTAAGACTGACTCCACAGAAATCTAGGCAAAGATTCCTCAGACAGAAAAGTGGTAGCCTAGTTCGAATATCCCATCATAGAAAATATATACAAACAAATGGAGACAGATAAGGATTTTTTTTTTTTCCAAAAGAATCATTTTTGAAAGTGCACATCGTTTAAGACCATCACCATTGATATCTCGAGAGAACACATCTCCATTTCCACTGGACTCCATCCACAGGTTAAGGTAGGAGGGGAAAGTTAGGACGCAAGGCAGTGTTTGAGGGACTGAGAGATTTTCCATTCTCTTCAATTCTTTACTTCAATCCCACAGGTCCCTGGACATACACAGATCAAGCTCTGATAATCCGAAGACATTTGAAGATTCATGCCAATAAATATCTACCTGCTGTATATCTGCTAAACGCTGCACAAAGCAGGTGCTGAACCAAACCCAAACGTGTTTTCTGGAGGACGATAAGTACCATCTTCGGGGGACGGTGCAAACAGTTCTTCTCAACATGATTACTGGCTCCATTCATATGCGTCCAAACGTCTGAGCTTTAGTCTGATGGGGAATTTGAGATAGCCCCTTATAGCCTCTGAGGCTAGGTCAGATAAATGGAGAGCCAAAGCACTTGAGGCACCACTGCACACTGTTCGACGGTGGTCTGTCAATGGGTGAGAGAGCTTTCAGCTGCTCAGGGCTCAGCTCCTCAAAAGCTAGTCGATACTCTCGATCAAAGGCCTCTGTGAACGGGAAACAAAAGTGGTGGACGATACTGAGCGTGCGAATGCATAAAACGATAGTATGAGAAAATGTTCTTGTAGCAGAAAGGAAACAAACAAGACGGCACACTATTTTCTACCACTAGTTTTATACTCACCAACATCAATGTTCTCCCTCCCCAAGGCAACTAGTGAAAGGAACAAGATTTCCCTGTATATACTCCTAAAATAAGGGAAATAAGGTTAAATCTTAAAATACACATATGTAGCCCATCATCATCTCCTTTAAAGAAATGTTTGTTTTAATGTTATTCAGCTCATTACTCCTATTTACTGTGTATTTTGTGACAATTAGTATGTTCAAGTGTCTTCATTAGTGTGAAAAACAAATTTTCAACTTAACAACAATTTGATTGGTTTACTTCTTTCATGAGAAAAGGTCTAATAGAAATGGTCTAAATATGATTTTTTCCCCCTTTTTTCTGTAAGATACTTTTTGAAGATGTGAGGTTTTGTTCCAGCAGTGACAATATCCTGAAAGGGTTGCACAGTTGAAAGGGTTGAGTGCTAATGGGTGACATTGCAAAAAGATCGTAATAGGTTTTACAATTATACCTCGTTTTGTCAGTCGACCTTCCAAATTTTCCAAAGAAAAATTGTAAAGATCTAAACAGCTCAACTTAATTTTCAGTTTTAATGGTTATTAAAAGCATTTCCAAAAGATCTCTTCTGGAGTTGTAGATTGTATCTATCAAACTCTCACCTCTGCCGTTTCACCTCTGGGTGTCTCTTGATCTCCCTAAGCAGTAAGTTGATTGGGCCATAGACATCATTCGTCTGGATGCTCCTAACAATGCTGTTCAGTAGTGTCCTTATCTCCTGGTGGTCAGTGGGGGCCAGAGACCCCTTCATCTGAACTGGAGGAGAAATAAAATGAACATTTTCAGAAGTCATGCAGATATTATCATGTAGTACAATTTAATCTCCAGCAATCTAATCAGAGGTTTGTTTTCTTGCTGCTGCTGCAGATGTATCCATGCATATTTGCACTTGTGAATCTGAACAGTTAGGGTACATGCATTGGGTCAAGGCCTCTGATCCTAATTCAGCACTTCTGTCCCCCCTAAGATACTCACGGAAGGTCCTCCAGAGCTGGTAGAGTGGCTCAGTGGGCTCCTGGTGTAGGTTGACGTTGTCCCACAGCAGCTGCACGTACACCTGCTTACTGTCCTGAGGCAAGGATGTCTGTGGAAGCTACAGAAGCAGGACACAAAAAAGAGGCAATCAGTACACTTTCATCAGCATTACTACAAAACACTGAAGCAGCAGGAGAATTCAATTATTGTTTTATTCAAAAACAAAGAAAAAAATGAAACAATGTAAAGCTAACACAAGATTCCATGTTGATTTTTTCTACAAACCCCCAAAGATGTGATGGCATGGGGAAAAAAGGCAGTTATTCTTAAATTTACTTTGACTATCATTTGGACAGTATGAACCCAAGATATTTCATATTTTGTCTGGTCAACCTCATTTATTTGTTAATATACACCCATTTCTGCATTACAGTCCTGCAACATATACTAAAAAAGCTGGGATGGTAAAGCATTTACAGTTTTGTAATGTTGCCCTTAGATCATTTAATTGTATTATGCAAATCCCTTCCAATATTTCTTTGAGGAACATTTGAACAATTTCCTCACAAATTTGTTAACAAACTGGAGATCCTCTGCCCCTATTGCCTCCTCTAAGACTCAGCCTTTCATGGGTATTGCTTTCACACCAAATCATGATTATAATAACCTGTTGACATCAATGGTGTGAAATTACATCTTTATTTTTCTGACCTCATTGCTAGTCCTACTTTGCCCCTTTTCCAACATTTTTTAGAATTTGTTGCAGGAATGGCTGTATATTTAATAAAGTGAAGCTACCACACAAAACATGAAAAATCCTGGGCTTATACTTTCTGCAATGAAAAAAAAAAAAGTAAGTATATCTGTTTTTTCTACATGGTGTAAAAATGGGGCAATAGAGTGGAAGCTTCATGAACCTGTACACCGTTGTTGCAGTGTTCAGAGGTCAGTATGAGTCCAGGCAGAATACTGGGCAGGTCCAGTCGACGGAAATACCACACAAGGTTCCAGAAGATGATAGGATGCTGGCTGAGGAACTTTTGGGTGTAAATTACCTGAAGAAAAAACAGTGCATGACACCGAAATAAAAATGACAGTACCAAAATAAAACCATGAAATGACCTTGATAAATATTCTAAACAGTCTGTTTGTCCGGGCATAATTACCTGATCCCCTTCATTCTCCAGTAAGGACTCCAGCTCTTTTCGTAACACCAGAGGGCTGAGGTAAGGCACAGACACCGGCTTTGGGTTGGGCCGCTTCTGACCCAGCGTGTCCTAATATAGGAGAAAGGACAATTTAAAGTTAAAAAACATGCTATTATACACCAGATTACGCAGCAGCATGCAAAAATAGCGCAGTGATGCTACTGAGTGATCCATTTTGACAGGATATCCTGCCCATAAAAGCGAAGCACACGTTTTGGATAGCGTCACAGTTTGTTTTCAAGTGTCTTCGGACGTTTAGGAAAAGGTTAAACTCTACAGTTGGTATGGATAAAATAACAACAGCAAAAGTACTGAGGCAGCACTCACCACCACCTCCTGCAGGCTATTGGGCAGGCTGGTAGTGGAGATTCCGTGATTGGGCCGCTGGGTTGAGTCCAGACTCTGAAGAGGTCCGCCCACACTGTTGCTGCGCGTCAGAGAGGTCCCACGCTTCTCTGCCTGTCTCTCCAGCAGGCCCAGTGGGTCTGAAAGCACTGGCTCCGGTGCGAGACTGAGGGAGCGCACAGATTCAGTAATAATGCCATGTACAGACATGTTAATATAATTATCATGATATACATATTTGTGAAAAGTATTCTGGGTATAATAGTGCCCAAAATATTGACATGTGTGTAGCTGTCTTTCATAACACTTTCAAACAAGTTATTCTTTCCACTCTCCACTTAATGAATTACATGTCTAATACATTGATTATATTTGGGTAATGCAATGTAATGTAATATCAAAGAGAATGTTTGGCCTGATAAATTTACAGACATACAGGTGATTTGGCCTTCCTTAAGAAAACAATGATTCATTTGAAATATTCTGATATATATGTATTACCCAGTCCTGTATGCACAACAGAAACAAACAGATGTATGATGTAGATAACATACACTTTCTGTGCTTCATTCTGGTTGTTTACTGTATCCTCAGGTTCCTTTTTACCATCAGGGGAATCTGAGAAGCTGATAAGGTCAGGGGGGTCACTGGGACTGTCCACCTTCACCGCCGATGAGGTGGAAGCTGTAGGTTGCGTACTACTACTATGGATACTGTCCCCTGATGTACTAGTCTTCAGATAGAACCTGAGTGCACAAATATAAGGAATGAGAGTGAATATACTTGATCATCACAGCTATGAATTCTTTCATTTCAGAAGTTAATTGGAACTTCTGTACGCTGAAATTATGGAAGCAAAGAAAGACACTAAAGAGGACTTGGAAATAAACTTGAAATGTCTCAAAGTTTTGAACACATTTTAGTAACAGACAACAAACAAAGCCATCAGCCTGATAATCACTGTCAAAAAAAAAACAAAAAAACAAAAAAAAAACACAAAACAAGTGAAAAGATCTAAAATTTAGTCTATGTACCTAATATTTTGTATTGCAAAACTGTTATAAGATCAACTGTATCTGTAATATCATTCAATTCCTTTTTTAAATGTCATTTTATCTGACAATACAGAATAAGACAATTTCAGCCAGTAAAATATGTTAAAATCATGTAAAACTATATGGCAATAAGGTGAATATAATATTTTTATTTTATATATTATAATACTTGTGCTTATTCTTGCTACAAACTCATTAATTTAGATACATCTGCTTGACTTAAAATTATTTATTTGACAGTGTGTCAGTCAGAGGCCTCTTCCAAGTGTGTGTCACTTTCCAATGATTTTGCATTAACAGCAGTTTGAAAAGATGCAGTGACTGACTTCATGTAACTTGAAAGAACCATGTGCTAGCCTTCACCCTAGTATTAGTGGTATTGCATGATAGGGGCAGTCTAGTTTGTAGGTAGGACTGGAGATGAAGTGAGCAAAAAACAGAAAAAGTGGTGTAAAGTGATGTCTAGATACATTGGACTGGACCTATAGTATATGTTGCTACCAACTTTAGCATCTTACCCCGGCGTAGTGCGTAGGTCGTGGAACTCCACATGGAGCAGGGGCAGGAAGGAGCTCTGGCAAAAAGGACAAGTGGTGTTCAGGTTGGAGTCATCCGCTGTCCAGCCTGCCATGATCTCTTCATCATACACTAGAGCCTCGCAGGAGCGACACTGAGAACAGCTGGACATCAGAACCTACAAGATAAAAACATGCACAAACACCTTGGTATTGACAAAATTACACCACAGATTAACACCATTCAGATCTGCACTCCATAAGAAATACATTGTCTCTTTAGAATGTTTCAAATGATAAAATTTTCACTGTCAATTTCCAATCAAGGTAAACAAATGACATACATATTCTGGTTGTATAAAAGTTTATATTTGCTAATACTTTGAGTTAGAGACACTCATAGTCAACAAAGTGTCTTCCTTGGTATGAAGCATAGTTGCTCAACGAAGGTGTGAGTGCTGACGAGTGGCAATAACACGTTTGTTGCACAAATTTCCAAACTAAACCCACCAAGTATTACTTATGCACAATTGGATCAGCAGAGGGCGCTACTCTCACCTCTAAAGCACAGTTCTGATAAATGCTTGATGTGCTGGCATGGTGAGATGAGCCCTGCTCAGACCTCTCAGAGTCTCCACCTCTCATGGACCTGCCCGGAGTCACAGCTACGAAGGGGGGACGGACGGACATGTTTAATGAGCACAACACAAAGAAATACACAATGCAGTGTTTGTATAACTGTGTATGCATGTCACTCACACGGCCCATGTTGTCCCCGGCCATTATCACTGCTGCCGCTGCTGCCCAGGCTGGTGTTACTGTGAGTGAGGCCATTGGCAGCCAGGCTAGACATCAAGCCTCTGGGAAGGGACCTGTCTACTTCATCACCACAAAGGAGTTGCTCCTCCAGCCGAGCGGGGAAGCTGTCCCTGGGCTGACTCTGCTCCTCCTGAAACCAGAAAAAATAGAATTTGTAAAATGGTTTTACTTCATATTTATAGTTGCATTAAATTTCTGCATGGAATTAACCATCACCAAGGTGCATTGAGGAACAGTAGTTTTGTTCCATGAGGTATGAGAATATGGGACAGTAAGGTGCAAAAAATGAAGGAAAGCATGATAGACTGTTTTTTTCTGTAATGATAGACTTAACATTCATCAGAGAGTGCACCTTTCCAGTACTGAAGGGTGATCAATGTAATGGCATTAAAATGCTCACTTTCTGCTAGATGAAGGCTGCAATTAATCGAATATGAGCCCTTGAGTGTAATGGATTTATCTTCGGTGTCCCTCTCCATAGCTCTCCTTTAAAAGCCTGGTAAACATGCTCACCTCATCATCTGAATAGGAATAGGCAGAGGCCACGGCTCCCCACACTTTGCTGGCTACATTAGCTGCCTGCTTCATGCCGTGCTTCAACATGTCCACTTTAGGCCCTGAAAGCAATGCATCCATCTTGATGCCTGAGATGGAGTTGATCACGGATCCCAGTGATCCACTTTGAGAGGATCTCACCAGTGCAGTCAGTGAAGATGACCGTTGACCAGTAGAGCCAGGCGTCTTCGGGGACTTGATGGCGAAAGTCTTGGACCGTGTGACGGCAGGACTGCGTTTGGGGGTTTCCAGTAGATCGGGGGTCTTTACGGGGCCTGCAGGAAGGCTAGACCTTCGCTCCAGAGGCTGCTTGCTGGCAGGAGAGTCCATGAGGTCAGCTTTGCGCAGCTCTGAGTCGCGCGGAGACCCTTGGTGCAGCTCCATGCTGGAGGCCTTGGCACCTAAAGGAGACTGGAGGTTCATGTACATCTCAATCTCATCAGCAAGATTTCGTGAGGCCACCAGTGGGACGAGGCGCGTAGACTCTTGGCTCTGGATGGAGACAGCCTCCTCGCTTTCTGAAGCCAGCAAAGAAAGAGGGTCTGCCCCTATTTCTACATCCTCTCTCTCCACCACCTTAGAGGAGGAGCTACTAGCATTTTTTCCAGATTCTTCGCTCTGAGGAGTCACCACCTCTTCTGGATTGTTCCCTTTGTCCTTACTTTCCTCCCTTAAACCAATTAGTTCCATTTTTCCCATCACTTCTTCATTATCTTCTTCTTTGAGCGCTGAGCTTGTATCAGGCCCCACCTCCAGTTCTTTAAACACTGAGCCAGAAGCTGTAGTGGGTGGAGGAGTTTTGCCTCCAGAAAAAGCAGCTGCTAGGATTTTAGCATCAGCGCCCATGTGGTCCACACTCAGTTCCAGACTGTTCTTCTTCAGAAGCATCCCAGCTCGGCTCTCTGCACTGAAGCTACAGCTGCGCTCAGCGAAGGCTTTAACTCGCTGCTGCTGGGTCATCTGCACGGAGTCTGGATTCGCAGAACTCTCATCGTCAGGCAGCGCAATGTCCTCACTCTTACTGCGAAGGGTGAAGAGATTTCCACCTCCAGTTGATCCACCACCTGAAAGTTACAGGTTACAATGAAGCATGTTTTAGTTAACACCAATTATTAGTTATGCACTGATATGGGAATTGGAGCATGAGGATTTTTGTTCCAATAGTGACTGCATTTGTGTTTGTGAATGACTCATTTCTCTCATTAATGTGAACACATTTTGGTCTTGGAAGAGCCCATATGCACACATTTTCTAAATGAATTACACTACTGACACCAGATGATGCCAGTGTGCAGAATGAAGTGTCATTTCAAATGTGATTTCATTCTCATTACATTCAACATGCAAACACAAACTGTATATTTATACAGAATGTACAGAAGTGGTTTAACTTTGGTTTAAATGTTCACGTAGTTATAGGAAAAAAAAACAATTACATGCCAAATTTGGGAAAAAATAAACTTGTGCTACTTCAACCCTGTAGTATGGTCCAGTCGATTAACTACAATCTGATCGTCTCCAGTGACTCACCTGACTCTCTTCTCCCCGTGGAGCTGTCGAAGCTCCCAGAGGACAGTCTGACTATGCTGGCCGAATGAGGGTTTGGCTCAGCAGGGCTGGGGGGCTCGGATACAGCCACTGCGCTATCAACAGAGCCAGCAATATCCTTTCCTGAAGAAAATCATACACACTCACATTAGAACTGGGAAAAGGAAAGCTAAAGAAAATTAAAATTACTCACTTGTTCAAAGGGACTGCAGCGAGGTAATACTAGACAATGCAGCATCATTCTCATTATTCTGGTTAAAATGCATTAACAATTACAAAGATTTTTTCCATCGTCAGTGAGTAATGTACCATTTTCTTGGCTCATGACTGTTTTGCCGTTGCTGGCATGGTCACCAGTGGAGAGTGGAAAGGCTGTGGCTTTAGAAGCATCTACAGAAACCTGATGTAGCTCATCCTTAGAGCCATAACCCTGATCAGACTGGCCTCCTTTAAAAAATAACAAAACAAAGTAATAAAATCTAATGCAACATAAGATCAAAGCACATGTTTTACATAAAAATACAAACAGGAAAATACGGGCAAGGTCAAACAAGGGCACATGACTGTGTATGTATTTGTGCCAACCAATATGTGTTTGAGCAAGTCTGTGTGCTGGGCTGCACCTGCGCTACAGTGACTCCCATTGGTCTCAATAAGGCGGCGTGAGAAGAGAGTGTGTTCTACTCCGTTGGCTTCACTGGAGCTGTCAGCACTACAGTGGCTGAGTCTGTCGCCATCACCATCTGCTATAGCATCCAGGGACACCACTGCTGAACAATAAGCATGCTCAGTTAATTACAGGAACTTCCAATGGAAAATAAACACGTCATGGACACTAAAGACCACTTAGGAATATTCATGACTTATAATGTAAACTTGATCTTTTTTTCTGAAAAAATAAAAGGCCAGTGTTTCCTTAATTTAAGCATAAAATCAGCCGTTTATTCTACATTCCAGTCCTAAACCCCACTGCCTTCTGCAGCCCTGTGTATTCACAGCTCTGAATCTGATGGGACAAAATATGCCTCCAGGATGTTACAGCAGGGCATTTTTATAGGACAAGGAGATTCTGCAGGGGATTAATTTGAGTTATCCTGTAACAGACAGTGGTTCAGACATGGAGGGTGTCGAAAACTAACACCAGCTGAGGGAGCTTGAGCAGGCTTAGTGCAATGGGGGAATAAGTACGTTTTATGTCAACTCAGTATTACAAAAAGGATCCTCCACCTGTGTGCCTCTCACCTGTGGTAATTGGAGGAGGTACTTTAGACTGAGCTGTAACTTGCAGAGCCTGCTTGAACTGGGCCACACCTTTCACCACATTCCGCACTTTGGTCCACATGAAGCGGCCACTGCGATTGCGGCTAGGCCAAGGGCTCTCCAGGACAGCCTGGAAACACACAGTCACAGCCATGCGCGCACACACGCGCGCGCGCGCACACACACACACACACAATCAGGCACAGAGGTCAGGGCAACCATAACCTCCTGCCTTTTTTCCCATGGCAACACATTCTGATTTTTAAGAATAGTGCAAAAGCATCTAGACAATTTTACATTCTATGCAATTCACACTGAAGGGAAAAACTGTTTTGTGAGGTGGCACTGAAATGTTATTCATTTGAGAGGCTTCAGCAGATTACAAACAATAAAGTATTAATAGAGTAGAAGCTTTACATTGCTGAACAGACACATGTCATTGATATATGTAAAAACATTTTTTAGAATATTCTGAAATGCTGTTTTGACTCGGCATCACTATATTTGTACCAGATTCGGGCAATTCTTCATGAGTTTTTTGGTTCATAAACTGTGTTGTCCTCACCATGTTAGTTCATCCAGATATTTGTGGATAGGGGGCTTCATATATAATGCATTTCTCTTGAGCGTAATGGCTAGATGCAATTCACTGTCATGCTCTTTGAATCACTGCCAGGTTTGAAAGTATACAGTCAAATTTCAGTTCTTAATTTAAGTATGGGAATCCTTGCTCTTGTATCTATAAACAACTGCACAGCTACTTTTATCCCTGTGACAACACAGTAATGAACGCAGGACGTTACCTTATTGTAATATCCGTAAGTGATGGCATTGCCCTCGACTCCAGCTTTCTTCATTTCCATCAAGACACGCACAGCCACAACAGGCATACCCCACAGCCCACACAGCTGCATCACCACACGATAACAAACCTGCCAAAGACATAACATTCACTTGTTCAATGCAACAGTCCTCTCTTCTCACCTCTTCATCAATACAATTATTTATTCTGTCTTAGGCAACACAGATGATTAGACATTACTAAAATAATAAAACATGAGTAAAAAACCTACACATCATCTCCAGCGTTTACTGATTACATTCAATAAATTAAAAACAAATTAATCTCATGGCATATGACAATTCATTTTACACACTAAACTATTGTCTGTAGGCTATGGGTGATCAATTGAGGCCAGAGGAAACCTACTAACCATACCAGGTTTAGCAGGTGTGCTTTGAGCAGACTGAAAATCAGGTGTATTTGAACAGGAAAACACACAAACACATACAAACCTCATCAAGCACCTCCACCTCAGCATTTCTCATCTTTACTAGGACGTTGAGGGCCTGCTGCATGGCTCGAGGTTTGGACTGGGCTAAACGCACGCCTGCAGGCAGACAAATGAACCACAGGCTGTAGCAGTGACTGTATAGACACTTAGCCCACTGTGGAGGGTTCAAGTAGCAGCGCTTTGCCATCTTGTAGGCCAGCTTGACTTCCTGAGGGGGGAAAGACAATCACAGCCAATGTTAATTAATGAGTTACCAGTAGGCATGACATTTAAAGTGTACTGAATATGGATTCATTTCCCCGTTTAATTTCAATGAGATATTTCTAGTTTAATCCGCCTCTGAAACCATCCAAACTAGTTCAAAAAGACTTGACAAGAAAACTGTGGCATCTGCTTCAGGAAACCCAGATCCTGATAAACATGCTGATTCATCAGTTTAGCCTGATTTAGAGAGATACTCAGTCCAACCTGACATCAACATCAGGTTTCTATGCTTGCAATGTGTGAATGTGACAGTTTTCAAACAGTGAAAGACTCAGACAAGCTGAGCACAGTAACAATAGCCTAAAAATAATTTTTGGCACAGTTTAGGAATCCACTCCACACTGGGGCACTTGCTTTGAAGTAGCTTCCGTGTCCTTCACTACACCAATATCCTGCCACTCCACCAAAGTCTGTATGTGGGGTTGAGAGCCAGTGTGTCATAATGGGGTGTTCACATTAATAACAACAGATTGAGTGTTATTAGATTGTTTGAACATATTACAATTTGAATAAGAATGTTTATCTGATACAAATATCTATGCTTCAGACCAATAACGAAGCATTCCTTGCTTCTCTAAATCTGTGAATGTGCACAGAATGTGAACAGATAAACAAAAGCTGTCCCAGAACAAACACCACACATGAAAAAAACTGGTGGTTTATTTGGTTTAATAGGTTAAATGTTAGGCTCTAAAGCTATTCAAGTGAAGTCAAGTAGGTTTATTGTCAGCCATAAACACAGTGAAACAAAACAACCTTTCTCCAGGACCATGGTGCAACACAAGAGAGTGCGTCATCGTACATTATGTATTAAAAATTAAATCTGAATCATATAGAGCACTTGTCCTCCCAAGACAAGTACATAAGAATCCTAATTATGGACAAAATCAGATTCTGTTTGCGAATTATTTTGTAATGAATGAAAATGCAGCGAATAGGGAGTATAAAAAATGCAGCAAACAAAATAATCAAAGGGATGTGAAAAACTAACCAACTTCAGACATCACTGTGTTCAAAGTTTATGCTCTTTCCCCGTGATAATCTACAAAAGGCATGAGACGTGGGGAAGATGAAGAGAGCAGAGGAGAAAAAAAAACAAACACTCTCACAGGCCTAGCCGCCACCCAGCCATGTTCTTCCCTCCCTCTCCTCCAGTTCAGCGTGTGTGTGACACGTGCGCATCCACTCTGAACTCTAAGCCAGTGTAGAGTATTAAACGCATCAGTAAAGTTGGGGAATTCTCAAACTGAGCCAAACTGCAAAGCTAAGTGAAGTTCATCCATGTTTTCTGTTGGTGTGGGGTTTGTGGACCACAGACCGCCCCTGACCATTTTTTAGTCATGGTCTGTTTAAAATGAAGTAGTTCCTTTTCTCTTACCGAACAACAGCACCACCCCTGTGGGAAGGTGAAGGGTATATGACATACTAGTCATTTCAAGTCCTTCAACAAACACAAGCAATTTAATTGTTTTTACATTTTAGCTAGTCACCCACTCCTTGCAGCGTTTTGGAATGTGATATAGTCATTAGATTTAAGAAAAATAGTTTTAAGTTATGAAAATGTGTGGAAGACATTAAAATGTGTGGAAGACTTAAGTTTGCAGCAGTTAGCAACAGCCAACTAGCAAAAGATATTTCTTTCTAGGCCAGCCCAATGGACGGCCAGATTAAACTGAGACACACTTCAGAATCACAGGCAAAATCAACAAAGACGAAGGTAACATAGGTTCTTAGTTGATTACTCATTCCCGTTTTGGATATGAAGTCTGCCACTCAATCTTTAAAATGTAGACAACACTAAGTACTGGACTGTGCTGTCAATTAATACACTTAACCTATCAGGTGACATAGGTTCCTCTGTCAAAGTACTCTCATTACATACAATGAATTCACCAGCACATCTGGCATTTCTGGACAGCATTTATAAACCTGAATGATTAGGTCTACCTCTAAAACATGAAGTGTTGAAGTACAATAAACTAAGCTAGGCACAGAGCTTACAAGTGCCTGCTAAACATAAAAAAAAAACTACTGTTACTTGCATTTGCTGAAAGGATTCATACTACTTGAGTCTAGTGTTTTATTACATGGCAGACGGTTACGTGAAGTGTTACAGGATGATAATAGTTCACCTGTAACCACGGAGTCACCAATTCCATCACTACGTTCACAATATACAAAGGAATGACTATGCATTTTTCTAACACATTAGGTAACCGACCTATATAGAAGTGCATGCATGCTTGTGTACTTAATTATTTCCAATGGTGGTGTGATTAAATATAATGAAGAGATATGTGGTGAATGTATTGGGAGTCACACCTGTTTGGTTCTTTTTGCCAGGAGTGCAGGACTGCTGGACAGACTGGCACCAGCTGCTCTGGTGCTGAGTGCTGGCTTCAGCTCCCGTGGCCGATCAAACAATTCCAATCGCAAACGAGGGAAGTTCTTATAACTTTGAGAGAAAAAAAGCAAAATGAAATGCAATTGAGAAAATGTACTACAAACAAAAAGCCCACAAAAAAGAGTTAAAAAAAACATTTTTAAATTCAATGGAAAAACTCATAATATTTATTCACTAGACATTTAAATAGGAGACTTGAACCAGAAAGGAAGTGGATGAGAAAGAGAAAAAGAGAGATAAGAGTGGGCTGGCAATGACTGACTGAGCCAGCAGACAGCATAGAGCCTGGCACCAGCACCTGCAGACCGGCACGAAAGCAAGGAACAGGTCCTGAATACTAATAGAAAATAGATGATGCAGGTCTTGTGCTAATAAATAAAGACTATTACTGTCCTGTGAGGCCAACAGCTAAAGAATGTAATGAATGTGTATGAATCTGTATAGTGTAAATGTACACAAAACTACCTATACATTTATATAATTAGCTTTGATTTTTTTTTATATTTGGGGAATCTATCAACGATATTGGCAACAGAGGTCCCAGTTGGGCTGCAAATGAAAGGTTTTTGGTGATATAAATAAATTAAAATGCATTATACATAACAATGTAAAAATGTGAGTGTCTCAGACACTCACCTGTATTTAGGTGGAGGTTCTGAGCCATCATCAGGTGGGGGCTCTGGGGGCATGATGAAAACAGTGTGCTCACTCTTCTGAGACTCATCCAGTTCCAGCAGCTTCGCATCTTCCGACCCCTCTCCTTCAACCTGCAGTGAAGTTACCATGAATTCTACCACCCTGACTGATCTACAGACACCAGTCCATTGTCACAATTCTAAGAACCTACTTCAACACTAAAAGTGTCAAAACAAGACATGTCTATAAATGCACAGTGATTGGAAACACTTTAAAAAAAAAAAAAAAAAACTAAAGAAGCTCAACTAAAGCCAAATGTATTTTTTTTTCCAGAAGATAATGGCTTTTATGTAAAGGTCTTCTAAAAATCTCTTGTCAGAGTAATCAATTCCAAAAAAACTTCCAGGGAGTTTTCCACTTCTGTTATAGCTCAACACGTTTAGATTAACAATGTGCCAATGTACCCAACAGCAGATGGCAGAGTTAATTATTTACTTCACTAAACCGATGGCACTACATATGAACAGCAACAGCCATCTGTCCTTTACTTTCTCAAATGGCTGATCCAGGGCCAGCTACATTAGTGGGAGTCTTACCCTTAAACTTTACCAGGCCTGTAAAACTGCTCTCAGTTCAGCTCTGGGTGTCTTCACCACTCTCACCGCCATCTGCACTCACCGAGTTTATGCCCTTAGTCTCACCCTAACACTTTTTCCACTGTTCAAATTTAGCATGACAACCAGGTCTGATGATAATAATGATAGAGCAGCACGACGCTGAAAAGTGTTCCAGGGAAAATAAGCTCACCTTTGTGCCCTTGTCTGTTCCTTTATCAGACGGGAAAAGCTGTGAGAGAAGCGAGAAAGGAACAAACTCAATCATAGGAAACTCTGTTTCCTCTGTTCCTCCCAGTGGGAATGAGGTTCTGTATTATAGCTTAGGAAAAGAAACAAGATTCTATTACTAGAGCCACAAATGTATTTCAAAACAATTCAGAGACGGGGAGATCATTTTGAAGGTGAACATTTCCAGTTTGTTGCCAGAGGCAACAATGGAATGGTTTCAAATGGAAAGTGCATGTGTACCTTTTCCACACAGTAGTCAAAAAAGGCCAGGCCTGTGTCTTTGTCACTGACGAAGGTGCATTCCTCAATGAAGCGAATAAATATCTGGGTCTTGGTGAGCTGGGAGTAGAATTTCTGGTGGGCGCGGTCTCTACTCTTCAAGAACCCTGAAGAAGGCGAGCACAAAAGCCAAAACTATGTTTTTTGATTGGGCATACCTTTTACAAACATGGATGAATAGGAGATATTCCATTACAGCTATAAATAACAATTAAAAAAAAGTTCTGTTCATATATTTGGGCCACACTCTCTGGCCTGTCTGTCAGGTGCTCAATAGTTGCTGTGTCTGATACTAGTTTAAAACACACCAACATGATTTCTTTTACCTTGCTGATGTTGCTATACTAAGAATGGTCTACCATCTAAAATGCATCTTTTCAGTTGTGGTACCTGAATGCCCACTGGGTGTACGTACAAGTTACATATATCTAATAAACTAGCAATTACATAAATGCAGCTGTATTTTACAACAGTATTAACTTAATCAGTAACTACGAGGTTCCTTCCCAAAGCTCCAATCTTGCCTTCAGAGATTAGAGCAAGATTGACATTTACCCAACAGATAAAACTCATCACTGATTAGCCAAATCCACTCTAGTCATTTAGGACAGTAGGGCAGTTCATAGACAAACCGACTGGCACATATGGTGTTATTGCCAAGAATACCCTGCAGGTCGTAGAGGGAGTCAGCAGCCGTGGCTTTCTCTGAGGGTGCCTGGGTGATGGGCTTGAGGTAGCTGCGATAGCCCTTCAGTATGGAAGCCATGAAGCGCAGGAAGGCCTCCTGGACCTCCATCTCCAGCCCAGCCATCTTATTTACCCACGTGAAGTCTGCTTCAATGGGGGTCATCTCTACTGCAGAGTTTTCCAAAGCATTCCGCCGCACTGGGGTCATAAACATGCATCCACACAGAAGTCAAGGTCAGTTGTGACAACAGTTTTCAACTGCTTTGTGGCTTAACATTAACTATGTAAAAATGAGCCTGAGGTTTTCTTTTTCCATAGTTTAAGACAAAATGATTCTTCGTTTGGCTCCCAGTGATTATCCAGTAGTGTAACTCTAGTTATGTCCACTAGATGCTCCTGTGTGTTTGATTTAATGACTTAAATATGTTAATCAGTTTTTAATAATTAAAAACAAGGCAATTATTCAAAACACAGAACATGAATGTTTTTCTTGGAGTAGCCTTTCCCAACCCTGGGGTCCACTGCCTTGCCCTTGCTCCCGACACACCTGATCAAAATAATGACCTCATTAACAAACCATTATGAGATCTACTGCAGTATCCTTCATGGTCATCTGGCACCCATAATCTCTCCACATCCATCTGACCCCAACAAAGTTCAAGAGAAATATCATTGGACAAAAATGGCCACTACACACTAAGCAATCTTCGTCTAAAAGGTTAGAAAAATGTACTATAACAAATAAAAGAAATAGCAGTAAACTGTTAGTAAACTGAATGCAGGGTAAAAAAGGAACCTGATTTTTATTTTTTAGCTCACGGGACAGCATTACTTAATAGAGGAATGTTTTACCTGTTACAGTATACCATTCAAATCAATGTGATTAGTCAGATCAACTGTGTTTTCTTAATCCAGTTTCACTCTGTCACTTTTCTGATGACATGACACAGTGGGCTTGGTAGAAGATTTCATTTTGAATCAAATAACACAGGAGGCTCTGTCATAAGCCAGTGCCACCATGAGCCCACTTTTCTTAGCTGCTGCACAGCTTTTGGAACACAGCTACTGAAATAAATTGGTGTGTAAGAGCTGGGAGTACACTAAAATGTGCAGGACAGTGAGTTTCAGGGCCAGGGTTGGGAAACCCTGTGTAGAATAAGAGTACATCACTACATACCAACAATATATTTGAAAGACTTCATTGCTTTAACGTGTCAATTAATGTCTTCTGTTGGTGGTCGGAAAACCGTAACTATAAAATGCTCAAAGTTTGTGTCAGCAGTAACAAGGGTTCACACCGATTGTGAGCTGGTGGTGAAGGTTGACCAAAGAGTTAATGAGGCTCTTGCAGGGCTTTTTAGGGAGATTCTTCCAGCCACAGTTTCTCTTCTCATCAGACCTACCGCAACATAACAGTAACCCAAACGTTACAATACAGGAACAACAGATATTGTCCACTACAGGCATACACAGTACATTTACTGAGTAAGGCATGTGCAGTCATATGCAAAGGTTTGCAAAGGGTTTCAAAAGGAACCTTTGGTCAAACAACACATTTTGCTTAAGTAAAAATCAATACACATTCCCTAAAGGAAATACACTTAAATATAGACAGTTCTGCATTTTTTCAGTGAAAGGTTTCTGTTAATTTTAGTTTGACATATTGCAAAAAACAAACATATGATGTGCCATAAACATCACACTGGCTGCAATTTGTTTATTTTTCTCCCCACTATGTTAAATTAAGTAAATAAATAATAATGGTGCATTATGTGTGTTTTCAGCAGAGGATGTGTATTCATTTTCAATCAGAAAATCAACAAAACATGCCATTTGACCATGGGCCCTTAACTTTTGCAGACAACTGTATATGAATAAAATGCTTAAACAATTTTTTAAAAAGCTCACAAGTAGATTGTGTTGGTGTCCAGGTCCACACAAACCACATCTGGTGGTGGGTCATAGAGATCAAAGTATCTGGAGTCCACTCCCACAATAAAAGGACAGGGGGCATTCAGGACCCCAGCCAGAGAGAGAGGACACAAAGGGATGTAGGGACACTGCCACTGGAAAGGAAAGATCATCTGGAGGGATGGAAACAGAAACGAAAAGTAAGATCTTCCTCATTTTAGAGCCCTCACACTAGTAGTGTCATTGCTTAAAGTTAAATTGCAATATGCTTTGCTGCATGTTTTGCAATGAATTAAAACCAGTTAATCAAAACTGTGATATAGTTAGTGATTAGTTATTTTTACTACAACAAATTAGTTTTGTGTATCTTGTGAACACTTTGCTTCATGAAAACACAGAAAAACCCTCAGCAGGAACTGTGACTGGTCAAGACACTCAATATGCGGTAAAAATGTAGTAATATGTTAGAAAGTACACATATGCAGATTACAGCACTCAGATTTTAATTTATGAAAGTCCAATAATACAGCACTCACAAAACACACAGAAGAGAAAAAACAAAACATAAACTCACTGCCACCACGGCCTCAGCTACCCCAGTCAGTACGTCTGGTCTGAGAGAGTGAAGAAGGATCTTGCTCTCCAGCAGGACAAAGTGTAGCAGTGTAGCACAGTTTTCTGGGCCTAGGTTCTTCAGCAGTGTACTATAGTCCGCCCCGCTGTGTTGGAGGGGAGTGAGAGGGATTGATGTGATGACAGAGAGAGAAAACGATTGCCAAGAACCACAACTTTACACCCAAGACAACACTTGATATCTTCAAGACACACCAAGATGCTGCATTAGATTAACAATGCTCCTTATCCAACTAGATAAAGTTGATAATGGTCCACAATTCAGGCACACTGAACACGTATAACAGAAAAGAGAATGTGCTGAAACTCCACATCAGCAGCTGCACCCAGCCGAGACCTGGAACCAGAATAAACCTTCCTGACCTCTGGCTCTCTCCACCAGCGCCACAAAAAGAAAACATCCGAATTGCTGCTTTGGAAATGAATGCTTTTTCACTTCCAAAGCTACACTGACCAGTAACTGACATTATTCATTCCCTGGCAAAAAAAAAATAAAAAAATAAAAAAATAAAAAAATAAAAAAGATTCCCCCCCCAGAGTGGGAGCTGCCAAGCTCATAAAAGTGCTCTTAGGCTGACAGAGGATTGGATGTGTTTTGCATTAAACTGGGCTGAAAAGATGGAAAAACTTTCGACTTTGGAATGGGCAGGGGAAATCCAGAGATATGCACATTATGGCATGCATGCATTTCCTTTGGGGGAGGGGAAAAAAGTCCTTGTTTTCTAGAAATGAGTGTTAGTAAATAACATATTTGCATATCATTTGAAAAACATTTCTTCATTTCACTGAAAGCTTACCTTAGTGGTAAAGGTGTACATACAGGCTGAGACAGCATTATGCTTTCATGAGCGGAAGTCTGTCGGATAGAAAAAACAGGCAACACATATTTTCAAAACATAGAAATCACTGAAATCCTCAGTCAAGTGCCTCATGTCAAGAATAAGAGGCCTGCATTTAAACCTTCAAGCACAGGTAGAAATGCTTAAATGAGAGAAAAAAAGAACATATTGCTTACAGTCGCAGTGAAATTTGTATCCATACCTGAACCATTATTCTGGGTCTCTGTGGTGAAGGGAAGGGCACGTTTTGCATAAAGTGGGAGATGTGTCTGCAACAAGAAAAAATATATATAAAAACCTATAACTAGCCCAGTAATCACAAATATCACAACACACACACACACAGCATTCAGAGCAGTTACAACTTCTGACCTTTTTGACTCTGTCACAACTCACGCTAAATCTAATTCTTAATCTTGTAAAACTGTTGTCTCTTACTTCTCAATGGGCAGAGGGTTGACGCTATTGGCTGACAGTCTGTAGAGGAACATGAGGAAATCTTTGAAGGCTTTAAAGAAGGGCCATCGTGAAAGCAGACAGATGCACTTGTTGGTGTTGACGGTGCGGTCCGGAATGGGTTTCTTGTCCACGGCAGTGAGGAGCCCAAGCTGGATCTTCTGCTTTTCACTCAGATTCTCTGTCGGGTAGAGCTCGTAGAACTGAATGGCTGCACCATAGACCTAAATCAGAGGAGCAAAACTGTATTTCTGAATGGTTTAGGAAGGCCCTGGGTGAGGCCTGAAAAAAACTGAGAGGTCTTGGTAGAAATATTGGGAGCCTGGGTAGAGATCTAAGAGATTCTGGAAAGATTTAAGTGAGCTAAGGCACTTTCTGTTAAAAAAAATTTGGATAGATTTTAGTTTCTTGGCTGATAAAATGCTTTTAAAAGAGCTTAATTAGCTAGTAGAGCAATTACTTGACTCAGGACGATTAAACGCAAATTGCCCAATAAAGCACTAAAAGGAGTTCTATAAATATATGAATGTTCGAGAACACTGAATGACTGAATGCTAATGAGAAACCTTTTAAACCTTGTTTTATGACTTTGAACTTGGATAGAGAGGTGTATGCTACCTTTTCCCCAGAGGAGTTGGTCAGGACAAAAGTGGAGAAGACGGGTAAGGGATAGCGTGTGTTAGGCGCCCAGGACTCGATCTTGGCCCCCATCGGAAGGCAGAAAAGAGGCACTGACTCAGAGAGGGGAAAGGACTCATAATCATCTTCTGGGTAGCGGAAGATCAGGCCTGGATTGGAGACAAAATGCTCTGTCAGAAGTGTTTATCTGTCAGCACTGTCCTGGTTGAGGAACCAGCGAACAGCATCAGGTTTACAAACATATCAAACTACATAAAATACATTTTAGCTTATTGTTCATGTGCGTTTAAGACATGTTTTATGTTTATGTAACAGCCTTTTGTGGGAGTCTGTTTTTACACACACACACACACACACACACACACACACACACACGTTTGATGAACACATTCTATTCATGCTTGATAGCACTGAGATATGGGAAAACTGGAGGCCAAATCAACTCTTTGCCATGTTCCTCAAACCACTTCTGAACAATTTTTGCAGTGTGGCAAGATGCATTATCCTGCCATTTGGGAATAACGTTGTCATGAAGGAGTGTTCTTGGTCTGAAACAATGTTTGCATAGTGCATCATGGTGCCATCTCCTCCCAAGGTAAGTGACACGCATCTAGCTGTCCACATGACATAAAAGAAATGATTCATCAGACCATACTACATTCTTCCACTGCTCCTGTTCTGATGCTCATGTTCTTTGTAGGCGGCTGACGGGTCAGACTGAGCCCTCTGACTAGTTTGTGACAACACAGCCCAATACACATCAACCTAAGATGCACCTTGTGTTCTGACATCTTTCTTTCAAAGTCAGCATCACCTTTTTCAGTAAGTTGTGCTACATTAGCTCTTCTGTGGATCTGATGAGGTGGGCTGGTCCTTCAAACCCCACATGCTTCAGAGTCTTGGGCACCCATGACCCTGTCACCAGTTCACCAGGTGTCCTTTCTCGAACCACTTTCGGTAGATACTAATCACTGTCCACTGGAACATACCACAAGACCTACCAGTTTGGAGATGCTCTGAGATAGTCATCCAGCCATCGCAATTAGGGCCTTAGATCCTTATGTTGGCCCATTTTTCCTGCCTCACACATCAACTTCAAGAACAGACGATTCACTTCCTGCCTAAAATATCGCACCCACTGACAGTTATCACTGTAATTAGATAATCAAATGTTATTCACTTCATCTGTCAGTGCTTCTAATGTTGTGGCTGATCAGAGTATGAGTTTTATCCCCAAAAGGCAAAGGTTGAGAACAACATTTAGAAATGAAAACAGATCACTTGTGTCTGTAGTTACATACATACTTATAATGCAACCTTTCTGTGTTTGTGGAGAGTGGTTTCTGAAAGCTAAAGTTAGGCACTTTACACTGTCTAGGCAAGTGCGAGAAGCAAAGTAAGGCGAGTCAGGAAGTCCTGCCCTTTGACGATTAACAAACCCAATCATTTAACAGGAAGTGAGACAGTGTAGAGATAAAGGTCATAGCTGAGTGCTCTAACAATATTACCCATGCTAAATTACTGTAAAAGGGCATGGGCATTAGACCAGGTCAGGTATACAGAGACGTGTAAAGTCAGCCACTCGTACCCTTTTTGATAAAAATATAAAATAAACAACACTGACTGGGCCACCAGGAAGGGGAAACTAAGCATGTTAATATGTTTTTTCATTATATGGGAGGGACAGGGGTCAGTACAGGGTATTCAATGAATTACTTTCCACTGCAGCATTTTGTGCAAGTCATGCAGCACCTTAGAATGTAACCTGTACACATAATGCTTATGGTGCACATACTGTACAGATCGCCCACCTCCTCGCTCTTTTTAATCTTAAGGTCCTGTTGGTATGGCCACACAAGGCCAAGCTAAAGCTCAGAAAACGCCTGTCCTCACAGGATACTTTAAGGGCATGCAAGTCTTCGGCAGTGTGGTACTGCCAGCGCCAGTTTGCTCTAATAAACAGACTGATTCACGATCAGAAAATGAAAACTTTGCCTTATGCTAGAGCTTAAATCTCCCTCCTGTCACCCTTAGGCTTAATGAATTTTATCCCTTTCTGATCAGCACCTTGATCTCACTTTTCTATAAAGGAGCGGCTGACAGGGTGTCGCTTACTGTGGAAACTCGCGATAACACAGTTGACATTTGAGGCTCTGCCTTATCTGTCGAGACAGACTGGGTTATAAGTTCAGTGTTGATTACTAGGGATCAGAAAATGACAGGAAAAATGTGTCGGGGAGGGAGAAAGAGGTGGGATTATAGAGGGAGATATATATATATATATATAAAAAAAACATACTGGATATTATACTGGACATTCCGGATATTTTAGAACTTTTTTCAATATATGATGCATGTACTTTCACGTGGATCAGCAGTCGCGGATTTTCGAACCTCCGGTCTCTAAGTACAGCTGACTGTGACGTCCAGGGGTTCGTGGGAGGTAGGAGGTTTGAAAGTAGCCAATCTGAGAACGTTGTTTATTTCTCCTTGCTGCTGATTGGCTACTGCCCTGTGATGCTGCAGTACAGAATTTCCCCGTCAAGCGTCTTGAGTGTTCTCATGTTTTTCATTTTGTTCTTCTTGAAGCCCTGCATGTTTTATTACTGTAAATTATTCATTTATTACTATATTTACTTGCTTATACCAAAGAAAAGACAGCGCATACCAAAGAAAACGTGGTGCATTAATTACAGTACAGTCTATACAGGGGTAACATTGATATTTTACATTCTAGCACTGCAGGAGTTCAGTGTAAACTGTACAGTACGAATATGGGTTTACCTTTACATTTTCTTTCAGGGTAATGGCTTTACACAATAATAGGCATTTTTAGCATTTTTTTTAACCACATTACAACAATGCTGTTTTTCACTATATGCGCGCGCGCTTGGAATGTAACGACTGAAATTTTCTATTGCGATTAAACGCATGGTTTCCTGCAATTAAACGCATTGTTATACACAAAATTAAATAATCAGTTCAAAAGTAGTGTATTGCACACTTCTATTTTAAAAGTACTGCTATATGAACAAAAGTGCAATAACATTTGGTTCGCAAACACTAAACAAATAAGGAGATTTTTAACAGTGTCATTAAAGTCCCTGTTGGAGCAATGGTCACATGTCCCATTACTTTTGTCCATATAATCTAGACAAAAGTAATGGGACGACTGACCCCCGCGAAAACCAGCCGAGACTTAGAGCGCTGCATGCTGCGCACACCCATGAGCACAAAAAAGCAACAAACTTTCAAAATAATAGGATTTTAGAAAAACTTGCACTAACACGCAATAAAATAGTAGTCAGCGTTAAGTAAACAATGCGTTAACGCCGTAATAACCCGTTAATTTGCCCAGCTCTAATTTTCAATGATTTTTTAAATTAAATATTTCACTCACACACAGACAAAGACACACACATTAATAACGCTGCACTAAATCAAACGTACTTATTACTCTTCGCTGGAACTAAAGGGTATTAGTCCATAGCCTGACAGAAAGAAAACCAAAAAAAAAAAAAAAAAAAAAAAAAAAAACAGCACCACACCATCATCCGTCCTCTACCAAACCTTTTTGTGGGCACTATGCATTCGGGTAGTAGTGAGTGGTATTGGCAACATTTTTGATACAATTAACCATAATGAAACTGTCAGAAATGATCAAAGTATTATGAACTGAATTTATCTTTCCCAAATATTTAATATTTACTACCAATAATCATATTGAACAGCCACTGGAGCACATACTTTTTATTGCACATCTCTGCAAAACCACAACTGAACAATAAATAGGTAAACCTGTCATGACTGTTGCCATCTTTGAACATCTTAGAACAAAAATCATTTAAGAACACTGAATATTAACTAGAAAAATATATATCTTTAAAAGTGCTTAAAATGTAGTTTTAACCTATGGTTAAAATTATAGTTTGTCAACACTACAGTCATACACAGAGCTTTGTGAAAAAGCTAATTCCAGCAAGGTCCTGACCTTTCTATGTTTCACAAACCTTGCCTAATGACTTGTTTTCATGAAGGTTTCCTGCTGTGTAACTCTTGATGTGTCAGTGTTGGTAGCAGCACAAAAGCGCTAAGTGATAGTGAAGTGTCCAAATGTTGCAGCCTCAGGCAAATTCTGGTCTTATTTGTGATACACTGGTACGACTGTAATTACTGAACTCATACCTTAGCACAAATTTTAACTGGTACACCCGATGAACCAGTATACCAGTACAGACAGAGACAGGTAGACGGAGTAAGACAAAGACAGGGACTCACCTGCGTTATATGCAATAGAGTTAGAGGCTGAAACTGACTTCTTGTAACACAAGAATACATTAGAGCCCCACTGGACATGAAAGAAAATGAAAAGGAAACATTGAGGGGTCATACACTTGAACTAGTACATCGCTTTCAAACTGATTGTATTGAAAAGTGACATATTATCGCATTTATTGACCCACCATGCCACAGTTGAGATTCTTGTCCACCTTCAGGAAGGTGTGTGGAGGGGTCTCTCCTTTGCTCGTCACTATGACACATATATCTGTGACCGCCAGGGAGTTCTGTGGCTGGACGGGCGGTGAGCGACGGAAGGTGATGAAGATGCGCTGAGACGTGGCTGAACTGTTGTTGACATTAGCGCAGCGGCCATATGGTGTGGCCTGGATCACCTCACAGCCCTGGATCAGCCGGTCCTTTCCCTCATACAGCACACTGAGAGAGAGACACACAGAGACAATGATGAAAATTACGCTACCAGTAGTTCCTCTTCAGGCAGGCCACCTTTTATGACAAGTTCAGAAAAATGAAGACTTTCGCATGACCATGTTTGTTGCATTTGACTAGCTTGTAAGTAACTAGCTAACTAAGTAAACCGTGTCTAAAGTATATTTAAATACATATCTATCCTATACCTTCATATTGGAGGCACCTAGAACGCAATTCAAGAATTATTACAGAAGGGTTTATGAAAAGAGTATACTTTCCAGACAATTGTTTCCTTAAAAATATCGTCAAAAGGCACACACACACAAACACACACACTTTACTATATCAAATACAGTTACTATGTCTTGCAAAAACATAGGCAAAAGTTTCTCACTTGCTTTGCTGCACACTCCTGCTTTGCCTCATGCTATAGACATTACCAACAAACAACACGACTGGCTGGATTTATCCCTGGACCGGTTTTCACAACAAGGTTTAAAAACCATAAATTCAGTGAATGGCATTTACTCTGAAAAAGTCATGGTCCATATGGCACAGATTCTTCTAATGGCCTTGTATCTCTATTTTGAAACTTGTCTTTTTTAAAAACAGATGCAAAACTTTATGCTTCAAAATGTTTGAGAAAGGAGCCAAAAGCATGCATGTGCATAGGAAAAGGCTAAGGACGTGGATTAAATGAGGATTTCTCTTCTGAGCTTTTTTACCTGGATTGGGAAAGTCAAAAGAGGAAATTCAAAGCTGTCCTAATTCGAGAAGACGCCTTACTGCTCAATAAGATAATAGTTCTGTGAGAGGTGCAGGCAGGCCATGACTCATTCTACCCAGGCCACATTACATTACTTCCATATTTTCTCCAGTCTGCAAAGCGCTATGACACTACAGCTGAAGTCTTGGAGCTATTTCAGACACCGGGCTTACTACCTTGCTTTTCATTACAAGTAGATATTTCCATAGCACAGAATTCCTTCATTTAGTCAATATCTAATCTATAACAACACATGCACACAATATGACTAGGCCACTTTCCTCAATACTGAATAATCTTGTGCCCTCTTGGTGAGAGCTGTTTTTAATTTTAGTGAAATCTGACACTATTACCAGAGTTTGTGTCCACAAAGCATCTAAATAATTTTGCAAAAATGAAAGGAATAAAGAGACACAACAATAGCAGTATCATTAAATCCTTGCTCTAAAGGACTGTCCACATTGGGTAGGAATGAAGGAGAGTAAGCATTCCTGTCCTGAGAGTATCTGCACGGAGGATCAAGGGGTGAGTCAGACAGACCCAACAATTATATGAACACACACACACACACACACACACACACACACACACACACACACACACACAAGCTAAAAGCACATTTCTGAAGCCTTAGTCAAACAGCTGCTTATTCCAGGAAACCGGGGAAACAGTTATCTTAGCTAAATGGATAAAACTGATTATGCTGAACTCATTTTCAAACTAAAGCATTCAGAGTTTTTCAATTCTGTTTTACTATTTTTGTTTTTACCTAAACATTTTTTCAGACTGTTTACTAACATCTTAAAGGCTAGGATGATATGGCTGAAACATCAATAAACCAGGACAACACTACTGACATAGATTTTAATCATTTAATCCCACAGGTATTTTTGCATGAACATTTTAGCAAATATTTTCTGTCTATCCAGGACAGTTTCCATTTCCACCTGTAGGGGTGGTAAAGCCTTTAGGCCCTTTTTTACACTGCGTTTCTCGTCACCACTCACAGCCGCTCATGATTTGAAGCAGAGATCCATAGCAAACAGCACCTGCTTCGTAGAGCTTCAGCTGCGAGATGGCATTTTTTAGCAGAATGAGCTGTTATACAGTGTCTGTGTTTTTGCGTCACAGCTACAGTTATGCTACATTCTTGTTGCAACTTAACAAATCCATTTTTCGAATTGACATTCATGCAAGTTTTCAATTTAAAAATCATGTTTTCGGTGTCTCACTTTTTTTCTGCTTTTTTCATCCATAAAAAAAGACCTAATCAAAACTAAATATTATACTAAAATGAATGATAAAAATACTGCTTCTGGTAGCATTTCTTCATGTAGCTTCACAGCACATCTCCAGACTATTCACTGCTGTGTGGGTGTGTGCATATGAAATAAAATCAGGACTGGAGTTTCATATCATGGACCGAAGCGCATAATGCTTAAGCTTACAAAATGGACATAAAAACATAAGTAATTCCAAATACAAATATGATGAATGTTATTGATAAGTCTTCAATAAATCTTTACACCCCCACTCTTCTCAGAAGTAGGTGACAGACAGCTTTAGTATCCTCGTCTACATCCTCAGCAGGTTAGCTAATGGGAACAACAGGTTCTGCCAACACCAGGCCAAGCCTAAGAGAAATCTTGCTGCAGGTCAAAGGAGCAAACACCAATCGACTCAAATGGGCACTCAGAGCCCAGCCTCTACTGTGTGTCTGGATCCTGCCTTCATCTCCCCGTAAAACAAAGAAGTGAAAAAGAACACTGACCAAACAAGCAGCTCAAGTTCAGCCAACCCATGCTGAAACCCAAAAATAAGCACTAATGAGAAGCCAGTCACAAAAGCATGAGGCCCAAATGAGGAAATAGTCCAGTTTTGTCCAGTAACACAGACAGTAGAGCAATGAATAATTAACAGACTGTGTTCTTTTTAAGCACCAACTCATAAAGCAACGTTTGATGACATGAAAAGCAATCAAAAAAATGTAGAACAGTCTAAAATCCCAATTGCAGTATTATACAACAGAGCAGTCTACAATAAGAGTTGACTTTTGTCTCTAAACAAAAGAATGAGCAGACATGCTTTCCACAAGACTGATTTGAATCTGATTTGTCTATATGAATCAGCACCACTGACTTTTGCTTAAATATTTACAGGCCCATATTATGTGTTCACATAAAATAAGTACCCAAGGTGTTCATAAGCGATGTAAAACGTGTCCAAACCATTTCTTATTGACTGCTTATCTACATCTCTCTATGAATTGCACTTTGATGACCTAATTGTGTTTGAGGCTTTGGAAAAAGCTCAACAAAGCATTAGAACAATATTCTCCAACTTCTCCAAGTGTCTGTAACAAGCAAAGCATGACGCAAACAAAGATGATGCAAGCATTCTCCCAAACCAGTCTAGGCTCCTATTGCTTCTACGTTGTCTATTGCCAGCTTTTTATGCTTACAGCGACTAATATACACTACCGGTCAAAAGTTTTAGAAAACACTTAAGTGCTTCAAACTTTTTTTCCTTGAAATTCAAACAGTTCAAGTCCAATGAATATCATGAACCGGTACAAAGGACAGTGCTGAACTGCGAGAGGTTTAAAAATGGTAAGGATACCCAGAAGTAGGAAATAATTCTGGAGTGCCATGCAGGACCTATGGTATGTGCCGAGTTGGTCGGGTTCATCCTACAGCAAGATAGTGACCCAAAATATAAGTCCAAGCTCTGCCAGAACTACCTTAGAAAAAAGCTGGAAAAGATGGTAAGCTGGAAAACATGGAGTGGCCAGATATCATATCATCATCTAGCTGCTTTAGGATGAACTGGACAGAAGAATGAAAGCAAAGCAACCTATAAGTGCCGCCACACTAATGGGAACTTCTGTAACATAGTTGGGAAGAACTTTCTGCAGCTTGAACAATGAGACACTGAACCGCTTGAATTTCAATTAAAAAAAAAACTGAAAAATTGGGGTGTTCTAAAACCTTTGACCGGTAGTGTGTGTCAAATGTGACTTCCCACTGTTCACCCCAGACCTCAAGAATATTACAGCACTGGACTAGTCAAAAGTTGGAGTAAAGCTATTTGTGGATTTTCAGTGAATTTTTAACTTAACTTTTATATTCACTGAGAAAATCTGCTGAACAAAATTACTACATAAAGTATAATGTATAAAGTATATTCCCATGCAAGCCTAAATGTGGTAATTATTTATACATATATTAAGTAAATGCAGTAATTAAAAGTAAGCTAAAATATGTGTATTTGGCATCAGTGCTGGTAATCATACACATGAAAGTTATATAGACATGTTTTCAGATATTAAATACTGATGCAATAAGAAGTGATAAAATAACTCTCTTTGGATTCTCTAACAACAACAAATCCCTAAAGAGACAAGAAATTAGTCCTCTTCTGTGGAAGTGGGAAACATAATACTACCTATAGAATAGTAGAACAGAGTAGATCCCTAGCTGAACACTTCCCCATGCCTTTGGCCATCTGACAGCTCACAAAACACGATAGCGTTTATATTCAATATGTTAGATCATCCGACTTTAGGAGAATTCATTATTCAGTGTTCTAGAAATCACTATTCAGTGTTTTAGAAGTCACAAATATGGATAGGATGAAACATGCATAGCACTGATCACTCACTGCTCACACCCAACTACTGAATATAACCCTAGGTATATGAATGGAAAATATATGGGACATATTCATCAGTGAACTAGATGTAAAGCTGTTAATCACGTATACTTAGTGGAAACCACAGGAAACTAGTCATGCTGTAAGATAATGGTATGGTCTTTGTGGTTTGAGCCATGTGTAGCCAGCCCCTCCATACAAAGCAAGAAAAGCATACGACATCAATTTTTCACCTAATGTGGGAAGAGCATTTCTTGCTTAAACTAAATTTACAGCACATCAGCTGCATTCACCACTGGAACTGCCATAATGAATCCATTCAGTTTTACCACTTCATTCCTTAAAATTTGAGACATTAGCAGAACAGTAAAGTAACCAATAGTTACAGCCCAACTCACTATACACAAACTGTTTAGCTATACTCACCCAATGTCGCTTAGTGGAGACTTCCCATGGCCCCTCTTGTAGCACAGGAAGAGCTCTGGGCTCTTCAGGCTGCCATGGTTGAGGTTGGCTGGCTGGCCGGTGGGGGTGCTCTCTATGCATGTAAAGCCCTCAGGCACGGTCTCCCCCGCAGACTTGTTGATTACTGCCAGGTCAGTGATGGGGGCTTTGGGCCCACTGGACTTGGTATCAGACAGATCCTGCTCCAGTGGTGTGGACTTGTCTGTCAGGCCAGCCACCACAAAGTAGTCCGTCACACGATGACCCTTGTCTTCAATCATGGCTGGATGTGCCTGTAAGAGATGAGGTAAGTAAGCCTTTAACACTCTTCAGTAATTCCAAAAATATTTCAAACTTCCCCCTCGTGAGAGTGGCAGTCAAAGTTATATGCATGATCCGTGTCTGGCAGTGACATTCCTAGAGGGATTCCCAACCTTGGTCCTGTCAATCCCACACTAGGCATAATTTTGTGCTTAATCTCACGTAACTCATTCACTAACCAACAAGCTGCTCCAGGGTTGAGTCAAGTGCGTACGGTAGGCAAAACACACAAAAATGTGCTGAGCATGTGGTCCTAGATATTGGGAACCCCTGTATTATTACATCAAGCAGATCCCTGACTTTCCAATATCGAAATATTGATTAAGCTTCAGGACAAACGGTGTGGTTATCGATATTTATGCAATGATAATGCATACAAACCTAACTGTCTTTTTTAAATGTTTGATGCTAGACTGGATCAGTGCGGAGGGCAGGAGCAGCACTCTGCACATCACCAGAGATTTGCTGACCAGAGATATGTAGCAATTTCTCCTCCCAAAACATCCGAGGAAAGAATTATTATTGTAGTTGCAATATTCATCATGAAGAAAAAATAAAAGCAACTGCTCTCTTAGTGTAACGACAGTGAAAGCCTAAAAAGTTTATGCATTGCAAATTAAAACAGCAGCAGCAATACAGGACGGTGTTCTTACTCTCATTAGAAAGCATCTTAAAAGGTTTTTACGACAAATATTGACTAGCCCTTGTGTCTTGATTATACAGATATCTTCAGTAACAGCAACAGTAATAAAACTTTTTCAGGTGTGGCTATAAGAGCCGAGGTGCTGCTTTGTGCAAGTGCTGGAAGTCACACATCTGCAGAACTGTTATGTATAAAACCCATGAAACCATGTTTACAACCGCCACCATCTTAAATGCTCTCAGCCATTGTTTCGGAACACCAGTCTTCTATCATTTCCATGTCCGTCACATGGCAGAAGCGCTCCAGACTTTGGACATTCTGCAGAAAGAAATCATTGTAGCATGGCAGACAGCCTTGTTCCAGTCTGAAACAGACAGGACGATGTGACTACAGCTTCAGAGAACAGAAAGCCAGAGGAATGCACCACAGTGCCACCATGGGTATAAATCAAGAGATTAGCGATGTTACAAAAGGATACCACAGAAAAGATCCTCTCTTTGAAAAGGAACACACGCACAGACACACATACAGTCGACAACTTCATACAAGCTTTTTACTGCCAGCACAAAGGACTTGCTGGTTGCTGTGCAAAATAAGGCCTGCTCTAGAGACAGAGTGGGGATAGGTCTGAGACAGACCACATGACCAATATTTGGCAACACAATATGTTAATTATTAAAGCTGTAATTAACATGGCTGGTGCTAATAAAGTCAACCCCCTCTATTAAATTGAGGGAGACGGCCATTACAGGCTTTATTGTACAGCATCAAAGTAACTACAAACAGCGGGCACAGCTTTGTATGTCAGGGGTTCAATGTCACAACAGAGAAAGAAAACAATGACTTCTACTGCACTACCAGTGGTCACCTGAAAAAGTAATGTTTAACTTCCATCAAATTACATCATGTTTGCAAGGGGTCATTTCCCATTTGTTTGCCCCCTACACCCATGAATTCATAAATTATAATTAACTGACAGTGGCAACTGTACATGAATAGAACAAAATCGTGGAAAAAAGAGAACACAGATCATCCGAGTCTTTAAAAACGTTCTGCTTTGAACGCAACTGGTCTAAAAAACATTGTGACGTCTAGACCAATCGCAGAGTATTTATGAAGCTTTAACAGGTTCCAGCTTTAAAAGGTTTTGAAAGTCGACTGCGTTGAATATAGCTGTATGGAGTCTATTCACTTGGTCTAGCTCCATAATTCCTGTGTGAATAAAAGGCCATTAACAAATGGCCTACTGAAAAGAAAGTGAAGCTTTAAGAAGCAAACATTGTGCTGTCATTAAAGGAGCTCAGGAAGAGAAACAGGACATTGATATTTCCAACCATAAATCAATTGGTTCAGGCTTATGGGCGAGGCCGCCCCCCCATCCAGACAGGATGCAACAGACAAAGCAGCACAACAGAATTTTCATCCCTTAAACTACAAGTAGCTATGAAATACTTTGTAGTAGTTACTGAATACCAAGTCTTCAGATTACTCATCACACTAAGCCTACAGGTAACGAGGTTTCTTTGCAAGAGGCTAACCACTGTAACCCTTCTCTGGGACAAGATGGAAAAGTCCATCCACAGCAGTTGGCTGAGACTGGACAATGCTGCTGACTGCGACTGAATGCATTTAGACTAATGTGGAAACAAACTTCTGAAGTGCCGAGCTACAGCCTGGAACGCAATTAAAGCACAATTCACTCATCCATAAGGCCTCCTAAACACCCGGCCTCAAGCTGATCAGTTTAAGGCGCAGGATGGAAAGAGAAAGAAAGTAGGCTTTAGCCCTCCCATTTGTCTTCTCCATCAGTCATTCTGCCTGACACATGAGTGAGAGATTATAGGGATTTATCCGCAAGTTCTTGGCAGGGTTCGTGACCAGATAAAGTGAAATATCTGCCAGTGCTGATGTCTTTCTAAATCTGTTACTTTCATGCTGGAAACCGCTAAGTAAGCCATCACGTATTTTAAGAAATTTGTTTTCTGGTGAATATTTGAAGCCTGTCTGCTATCTATTTAAACCTTCGTGTGGTATGTGCCACAGCATGGAAAATAAGCAATACAAGAGGCGAATGTTAAGTGCGTTCTTCATTTAAAAAAAAAAAAAAAAAAAAAAAAAAGACATTCTTCCCTCAGGCTAACCATATTTTGATCTTTGAGGTGCATTTTTTTCACCCATTACTCTGGATGGAGGGTTCTTCGCCAACATTTACATATGAAAAGCATCAAGTTTTTATCAGAATAAGTTACAACACAGGGCTGCCCCAAGACATCTCCGGTTAACTTCCTTGTCTCTGCTAAAATGACTGGCATCTTGAATCAAAGCTTGCAGTGTAGACAGTCAAATCGCTTTGAGCTGTGTTTACAGAATAGTACTTTGGAAAAGAATCTGCTCTGTACAAGCCAGGAAACAGTTATCTCAAACAAGAGAAACTCATAAAAACTCTTGACAATGAGCTCCACACATCTCAACTGGCAAGGGTGACCAAGGGTAACCGAGAGTGACAGGAAAGGGCAGAAACATCCTAAAGCAGCTCTGTGATCAGAGGAAGGTGGTACTGTAAGGTTTGAGCCAAGGCAGTTTCACTGTGTTAACAGATAGTGTCCTAATCTGGCCTAGCTCACTTAGGGTGTTTTCACATATAGTCCTCTTTAAACGAACCAAACTCAGTCCTCTAGAAGTGGTCCAAAAAGTGGACCAACAG
>JBBPCX010000011.1:14837790-14863032 GCA_037974365.1 Hydrocynus forskahlii
AACTGCTACTATCGTTCTTCAAATGATGGAGAGCAAGAATGCTTTGAGGCTCTGCAAATGGGTAGAGAAACTTGATCCTGACAAGAATCTCCAAATCCCTTTATTTATTTATTTATTGGGTTTTTATTTTTTATTGGAATTTATTCATTTATTCATATTTATTAGTGTGTTTCCCGCACAGACATATATGGTCCCCTTTCCCGGGGCTGTACCACGTCATCTACTTACAGCAAGCCTAAAGGGCGAAAATTGTCGAAGCAAACACGGAGCGCTTTGTGTTCATAATGCGCGAGTTAACCGAACCGTGCAGTGGATTCAAAGCGAACTGAACTGAGACCACCTCCCACATCTTAATTCTGTGGAGCTCCAGTCATTGGTGCTGGCCCAAACATCATATCTCCAAAAGGAGAAAGAAAAGACATTCTATACTTGCAATGTACGTTAATGTAAAGAGATTTTATTCCAAGTATTTTGGGCCATTTCTATTGCTCCATTTCTAATGAAATTGTAAGCTGGTATTTTCAAATTGTTAAAAAAAAAAAAATTAGAAAGGTTTTGTTCTGACAGGGACAATAAGTTACACAGACTGAGACTGCATAAAAACATAAATTGATCCAATAAATGCATAGAAGTCATTTCAATGCACAGGCTTTACCCTATCCCTCCTCACAGACACTCCGGAAATGACCCTCAGAAGAGACTGCATACTGAAAACTACATTTCTGATATACTGTTTGTACTATTGTTTTACTGTACTGAAGTTGTTGCAAGAGGCAATTCTACCGTCTCTCTGTTGGTTCACTGGAAAGCTGGCTAGTTTTCATCTCCCTTTATTTTACTTTTACTTTGTTACATAATGAGACACATTGTAATAGGGACAAAATGGCATGTAAATTACAGCTGCAAAATAAATTCTGTTCTGCCACTCTGTGTGAGCTGAGTAAGCGCAACATCACGAAAGCTTTTCAATTCTAAATACTTGGCACCGAGTTCAGACTGGGACATGAATAGCCGAGACCAAATCTCTTATTTGGGCGACGTGTGGGTGTAAAGCCTCTCAGCCTTAAAGGTGTGAAGCCAGAGATTCGTCTCCGTACATGGAGCCCTGTCTGGCCCCAGCGCTCCAATCCTCAAAATTACCGTCACCTTCTGTAGCCTTAGCCTGTCCTGGCTTACACTTCCCTGGTTTAACATCTAATGCGGGGAACCTCAAGCTTAGGGTGCATGGGTTCCATTTAACCATGGTGAAACATTTCAAACGATGCTGATTAGCACTTTCAGAAATGCATTTTTGTGCTTGGTGTGGTATCGGACCTGTACATGACAATCGAAAATGTCTCAGTTGCTGCGTGGGAACATTAGTTATGTATATATAAGAGGTGACAAATGTATTGGGACATATCTTATGCTTCTAAGAAACATAATTTTTTTCTTTCACCTGTCTTATGGGATTGATCCCTCACATGAAAAGGTGAGATGCTAAATAGTTAACACATGACAGCCACACTTACCAAAAGAGAAAATGGTGTTTGTTCTTTAAATACTATTACTTTGTAATGAAACAAAGAGGATGTAATGGTGGGAGACAAAAATCATCAATATAGAATAATCAGACTATGCATGAAATCTGATGCTTAGACATGAACTGAATTCATGCAAACAGAAAAGCTTGAAGACACTTGGTCACTAACTATTAGGGATGTAAATTTTTGGCAAAAACACTATTCGAGTATTATTTGAAAATCGACCCCCTCCCCCACCCACCCGCACGCATGCAAACACACGATGACAGAGAGGGTGAAACAGGTATTTTCCAAAAAACTGTTTAATCACACGACACCGTCGTTTAATGTAAAAGTGATGTACATCGGCGCCAATAACAGAGCGCTTTTTAGCCCTCTGAACAGAGCACTTTTAGACTTTTTGTTTGTTTTTTTTTTCATTTGTGCATGGCTTTCTTTCCAAACCTTCCAAATCACCGTACAGTAAATGAACATCTTCACTGAGCAACTCACCTATGAAACTATATTCTAGACTATCTCAGTTTTAAAAATGCATGACCAACCACATATTGAACTGCCTAGCCAAATCCAATGAAACAGCCTGAATTGTCAGCAACAACATTTAACACGTTTAAACAAGCACTCATTGCCTAATAGGCCTATGCCATATTTTTGTTCAAAAAAATTAACATGTCCACATGTTCGGGGTGGAGACGGGTGCGCAGTCTACTGACAATTAATCCAGCTGCGGAGAACACTCGCTCCAATGGCACGGACGTCGCAGGCACACTCAAGTATATTTCTGTTGGTTGGCTTAACACCAGGTCATGGGGTCAGTGTGGAATGGTGGGCATATATCCTGGCAGTACTGAGTCAGTTCAGTTGTGCATGATCCCCTCTCTTTGCTGCAATCCTCGCCAAACAGGACCGCGATTGCTGCTGCAGACAGGCCATCAATTAGTGGATTTCTGATAGGTGGGTCGGTGGGTCCATCATCTGATTGCACTGTGTCTCCTGTCTCTTCAACATTATCAGAGCTAGACTGGTGGTCTCTCACCTCGGCCTGCACGGCGCTTCTAACTCCATCTGTTGCAAACCTTAGGTGTTTGTGCCTCGGATCCAAAAATGAGGCAATATATGCAACCCTATGTGCACAGCTGGCATCTGCAAGTGCAAGTTACTCTTTCAATGAGGCAGACAGTTTTTTTTTTTTTATTTCGTGACTTTGGGAAATCCCAGAGAAATCCCAGAGACAGTAAGGTTGCAACCACTGGGTAAATCATAGAGAGCGACACATTAGATTCTCCACATAAAGCAGTGGTGGCACATTTGAATGAGTATAGCACGAATAAAAGTTCCTCCATCACACTCCAACTTTCATCAGCCAGTTCTATGGTACGCGCATCTGATAGTTTAGTGACAGTCCTGTCTGACAAGACAGCACACACAGCCCATCTCTGTTCTAACAAGCGCTCGAACATGTTGTGTATGGAATTCCATGTTGTTCCATGTTGCTTTGCTTCAATGCCTCTGTTGCAACCGTACTGTGATGGAAATGAGACACTAGACGATTGGCAGCTTTTACTATGTGGTTTATGTTTTGCAGTTTGAAACCATTGTTTGTAGCCAGTTGAAGGGTGTGTGTGAAACAAGGCTGCAAGTCCCATCCAAGTCCATCGTCGGCATTAGCTAGAACCATGTTACTGGCATTGTCATGCATGCATGCGGTGACTTTTCTAGTGAGACCCCAGGGATCCCTAGCATTAGACAGGACGTTTGCCAGATTTTCAGCCGTATGCTGCTCCGGCATGGCTTTGGTTTGCAGAACAGCGCTCTGCATCTCCCGGTCATGTATATAATGGCAAGAGATCGTTACATAGGATTCAGTCGTTAGTGCCGTCCACGAATCTGTGGTCAGTGACACTTTAAATTACTGAATAGGTTGCTTGCATTTCCATCATAAAGTTTTTCCAATCTGCCTGGCATTCAACTTAGATGGCCTCACCATGAAACCGGCAACTGACTGCTGGCCTGAAGTCACTCCTTCGGGGTGTTTCGCTCTCAGATGGTTATGCATGGTAGTGGTTGATCTAAGGTAGGCCAGCTTCATCTGACAGAGTTTGCACTGAACCTCATTGTCATTTAACAACGTAAACGAGTCCCATACGGAACTTTTACTAGGCCTAGGTCTCTGCATTGTTCACGCCGCACGGTAACATTCAGTTTTCTTCTCCTGTTATTTTGGAGTAGCCTATGGGCTACAGTAGGTCTAGTCTATCACGCCTGTAGGGAGTTTTACTGTTAGCGACACTTCCAGGCTGAATTAATGCGTTACATGAAATATTGGTTAGGAAACGTCTTCATTTCTGTTCTGTGTTTTTTTCTGAGTCCCTTAAGTGAGATATGGCTAAAACGGTATTCGAAATAATTATTCAATAGTCGAACATATATCGAATATTCGACTATTCAAAAATCATGTCTCATCCCTAGTCACTATATGGAATTACTTATCAAGGAAGTTTTGCAAAAAAACCCCACAAACAAATACTACAAATAAGCATAGATTCCACGTGGAATTAGCACCAACAAACATACGACTCATGCTTTACTACCAACTCAATGCATAACATATATCATTAACATTAATCTACAAACATCCTCAAGGCGTGGTTCTCCTGAACTAGAAGCTTTTCTTCAGGCTCTTGGAAAGGTAGGAAACATTGAGTCATGGGACTTCTGCGCCCAATTCCCGGCAGAGTGGATACTTCTATCTGCCAAACATGAGTTCACCCCTGCTGAGGCACTGGCTGTGACTGGCCTCATACAACAAACGTAAACACAGTCACAAGAGTGCCAACATACAAAAATAAATAAATAAATAAATAAATAAATCATCACTGACACTTTGCTATCAATATTTACACCTTAATTCCTTGTATTACCTTTTTGACTCTTTTTCAAATGCAGTCATAATGCATTTTAAACTTTTGCAACTTCTGTTTTCGTTACTGTACCTTTAAGACTGATTTACTTAAATGTCCTCTGCTTTGATTGGTTATAAGGAGTCAAAAAGCAGTCTAGGCCAAAACACTCCCTAGAATTTTTGAGGACAGTCTTAAGGCCAGTTGGCAGTAGGTGTATCTGGGACTGGCAAGTGAAAGCTTTGTTCAGAAACTTTATTTAGATATTATTTTGAATTTACAGATACATCAAAACCAGAACAGTGAGAAAGGGATAGTTTTGCGTGATATGGGCCCTTTAATCAGTGCACCGACCTTGTCCTCACAGCCTCTGGCTGTTACCTTGGCAACTGCACTCCAACCTGACAGCACAGGATTGTGGAAGAAAACTACATCCTGAACGTGTATCTTCAGACACGAAAGAGCCCCCAAAAAATGTGAGCGCTCTTCATCTCATAAAGAAATAGCAATAAAGCTGTTGGGAAGAACCGTGAGAACAGGTTCTGCGACGAGACCGGAGAGGAGGCCTCTCCGTTGGGATCAACAGGATGTTAGAGAGGTGGCTGCCAAACATCTAATCCACAATGTTCAGAGCCTCACTAATTACTGTCTCACTGGCAGGGGACACAGTTCACATTCCACTAGCGCAGGCAGAGAGAGAGAGAAAGAGTGAGAGAGAGAAAAACTTGCCATCTGACATGTAGAGCTGAGACACCTATTCAAAATAATGATAACGATGTTATGTCGGCAATAGAAAAAAAGGTGGAATTTCTGTTTCCCCAGTGTTAGTTCATGACAATCTAAATGTGAACATGTAGTGGAAAACAAAAGCAACTATGGCTGAAAGTTTAAAAAGGGAGCACCTTCTTAAAAAGAAGGATACCAGTCCCTACATGTCAAAGTCCAAGTTAACGGAATTACTGCTATTCTCTGAGGATGTGCCGTTCACACAGTTAGTGAAGAGCAGCTACCCTGGAAAAAAAAAAAAAAAGCTGCATGTTCAGTAGCTCATCCGGTCACTGTTAAACTGGTTTCTAAGCTCAACAAGCGCAAACAAACTCTATTAAACCAGCAATCGGGAGAAAAAACACATCAGGTAATCCTAAAAACCTATTTCACACACAAGAGACCTAAAAACACCACCAATCTGGCTCGTTAAAATGTTACAATGATACGGTATCCTATAGGGCTATAATGTTTATCGACATATTTATAACTCATACATTTTAATTAAACTTATTTTAGTTTATGGCTTAAAATGACAGACAGACATGCTTTTTTCCACATTGGTAATTTATCTCTTCATAAACAGAGCAAGACCTTTAATTTACACTTACACCAACATTAACACTTCCAGAGCTTTGGGACCAGTGAGTCATTTGCTACTGGTGATTAGCTAACATTTGAGTGTGTTAAACACACAAATGCTAGCTTACTGCTGGACTAATAAAACCCGGTCTGAGGAAGCACACATGCATGCAGTACACAACATGCAATAGAGAAGTAGCAACATTCTAACAAGTTTTGAGGTCTGTGTAATATATTTCCAGCAGTTCAGATGCCTCTGTGGGCGGAGAATCCGAGACAAAATTATTCAACCCTTGTTCTAGTTCATTTGTCAGTCCAAGACATACAGAACTGGGAAAATGTTGTATACACAAGGATACAGTCTAATCCTAAAGCCCTTTCTAGACTTCTGACTGCAAATTAGAGCCACACAATGAGGACAAAAACTTTATCGCCACATATTTTGTGACTGCGATGTCTTTCAAGATTTTTAAAAGCCCGTTATCATTACTTTTCTGGAATTAAAAGGCTTAATGTCTGAATATTTAATCAAATTGTATGTTCACCCATCATCCATACAGTCAATATATGGAAAAAAGCAACACAAACTGCCCATTTTCAAATCTGTTTCTGTGGTATAAAAAAAACCCCCACCACATTTAAATATATCTCTTTATTCTGGCTACTGCAGTTTAGCCCTACGCATGCATGCACTGATTCGCCGACACCTTTAATGGTTAAAAATAGACTTTTTTAGTGTATATGAAGACCTCAATTCATCAGAACTCCAAGTATCTCACCTTGAGCTCTGTCTGGTCGCCCTGTCAGAAATAATGTGATTGGTTAGAGGCTCATTTGCATTTTGTTGTCTTATAATACAATTATTAGCACACAATACATCGTGCAGCCCTACTGCAAATTAGCTACAACAAATGATGAGACAACTAAACTGCACAAGATGTTTGGTCACATCCCAAGGATTTTTGAAACCTTCAAGGCATGATTTCCATTTGACCAACATCCAACTGTAGCAGCAGCTTACTCATGCAGGCGTCTGGAATCAGAAAACCTCACCAGCTGTTCATCAGTCAACATTAAGCAGTAAGGAACGAGACTGGGCAGCTTATTGTGAATATAGTCACTATAAATGAGCAGTCAAGCCTAATGAGATACAGTCTGTCAAACACCTGGAGGAAAAAACAAACAAAAAACAAGTTCACCAGGCAGTTTTAGCTCACTAATGGTCTCACTGCAATGACTAGTGAATACAAATGGATTGAAATTCTCTGTGTTATATTAATATGGAGACTGCTCGTTGTTCATTGTTCAGTATGGCATTAGTTTATCTAGGATACGAGATCACATCTCAGGTCGTTAAAGTGCCAATGAACAGTTACGAAACAACCTGAGCCAACTCTGAGATGCATCATAAGCTTTAGTGGTTAAGGTAACTTGTGCTGTTGAGTAGCATCAGTACCACTGAGCACGGGGCCAGCATGTTTCACGCACAATTCTATAAAATGTTTGCATGATTAAGAAGCCTAGCATAATCTTTTTGCTTCTTGAGCTTATTTGCACCTACAGTGACATAGTGCCAATTAGCCATTTTGGTAAACCAAGAGGAAAGGGGTAACGGCAAAGTGATAAACACCTGTTCTGATTATTTTATGTTTGGTATCATGGAACTGTGAGTGTGGCTCACCACGGCAGCTATTAAAAGCATAGCAGCACCTGGTATATTTGCCACCTCGTAGTGGTGAGTTGTGACCCATTTCTAAAAGACATGCAAGCCTGAATAAGAGTCAAGCGTTCAAACAAATTTGTCCTTCATGAACACCACAAAAGATTCCAAAAAAGGACGTGTTTACCCAGAAAGCTAAATTTACTACTGCAGTGACAAAGCTACTGCCCATGCATAAATAAGATTGACATGACATTCAAGGCACGGCAGAGCGTACACACACTGCACACCAATCTGCAAATGAGTGTGCATGGGGAGACAAAGTCCTCTTCTAAACACAGGCTCAGGTAAACATTGTTGCTGTCATAGCAACTGGCACTATAACTGAAATCCACAATAGTGCACGTACACGTGCACGCACACACACAGCAGTTCTTTCTTTTATGACTGAAATTCAGGGGCATTTCATAAACAAATACACTACAATTGCTGTTAAACCAGAATGTGATCAGTAGAATTTTACAGTTTAGACATGTAAAACATTCTGGGTTACTGCTTGTCCCGTTCTAATTAGGCAAAATTGGGCTATTTTGTCCTTTGCTCCTGGTATTGCTGATGCTGCACACAAACAAAATTAGTAGTATCTGTGTTGGTTGAAGCACTTTGAGAATACTGATCTTCTGTGCCTCTTCAAAGGAAAGCGCACAGAGAGAACTTTACACATTTGGTGGCCACAGAAGAACCACTGGCCTGCTGGCACAAAGCAGCAAACAATCGTTTTCCGCCCAAACACTATTAATAACAACAGGCCTGCCAGATGCAAATTAAATAAATGAAGAAGGGGATGGGACTTACTGAAGTTCTGATTAATAGAAAATCATGACCACAAACATGAAAGACGTTTGGCTAATGGAAAATGCGGCTGTTTTAAGTGCAGAAGATTCACAGCTATCTCTGGTTCACTGCTTCGACAGTAGATGCCTTGGCATTTTAAACCTGTGTTCAATCAAATGAGCTTAGTAAGTAAAGACTTTCTGTTTCATGCATTAGACGTCACTGACTTTGAAGTTAGACGTCATAAGTGACGATAGTATTTTGTGGCTAGAACCATCACACGCATATTGAGCAGGGCTTTAGCACTTTGTAGCACTCCCAATACACCGCTGCGCAAAGGTGCCGGGAAAAGAATAATCTTCCCCCAGTGTCTTATAGTGGTGGTGAACATTAAGGTGCTAGCACAAATGCTCAAGAAATAATTAGGCCCTAAGAGACCTCATTTCAAAAGAGAAAGTCACAAATGCAACATGAACATTAACAATTCACCCAGGGCTTTAATGTGATTACTCAATTAAAAACAACATACATATTAATAAATTATTAGTTGGTCAACTGCATGATTATAATCCATATTTTACCTGAGTACTGACAGATGCATCTATGACAGATGCATCTATTTTTATGGATTTATTGCCATTAAAAGTATATATTAAGAAAAGTAATTAAGAACAGTAAATTACTTGATTATTAGTTTGACTGATGGCAACAGCTTAAAAATAGCCTAGGTTGAACAAAACTAATCTGTAATTTTTCCATTCAGTTCACTTTTGTCTCATTTTTCAGAAAAAACGGAACTCAATGTCGTGTGACATTCTTTAAAAGCAGCCGTTCCCATTTCAGGTTTTTAGGTTCAGGTGATCAGGTGTCACAATAGTCTTTGTTTACAGAAGAGTCAGAGAGTGCAGTCAAACTGTGCTCAGCTGTGTAAATGCTGGGAGATCCGCCTGTTACCATCTCCCACAAAGAAAAATTGTCTTGGTACCTTGCAAAAGTCCCGATTTCATTCGTCACCGAAAATCTGCATCAAGGACTTCACTTTTCTTAAGCCTGTTACGAAAAAAAGAACATTTCTTGGGATGTTCTGACAACAGACTGTTCTGAATCCCATCTACAAAGTGTCCAGCAAAAAACCCCAAAACATTATTGCAATGTACAACAAAGATTTACACAGCTGCACTTAGTGAAAAATACACTTGTGGACTGGTCACTGATACACTGCTGGAATAGATCATATAAACTGACCAAATAAAGCAAATAATAAGGCAAATACTGAATAAAACGAAGTGTTTGGACCAAAACCCTAATAGATTAATACCTACAAAACCATCAGAAACCTGCAGTGAGAAATGTGATATGTCCAGCTTGGAGCCTTTGCTGTAATCTGAGAAACCCAAGAAATTCTTTTTTCTGTTTATATGGTATATAAGAATCAGACAAGAAGATTTAAAAAGTTGTAGTCACACTTAATTGGCAGTTTACATTTAACCACCTTGTATTTAGGGCTGCTGAGGGCAGGTGAGAAATCTGAGGCTCTGTGAAGCTCTCAATTGTTCCTCATTCCCATTTTCCTCTACACAAAGCCTTCCTTTCTTACAGAGGCGTACAAGTGGACAGCCAAGCTCTTTTGTCTCTGTGAGGCTGAGGTCACATTTCTTGGCTCCAACACCGACCTTAGATTGAAAAAGATGAAGAGATTGTGCAGCACAGTCCCCACAGCCTGCAGCCAGCTGACAACGTTAAGAAATTGCTTTGCGCTCTAAAAATGGAATTCTGATCTCCCTCTTCACGCAGCACATCTTTTACTTGTCAACCTCTGGCTCATCAGGACTGATTTAATTTCATAAAATCTCCATCCCAACACAATGATTCAACAAAAAAAGTTTACGTAACTGCCCGCTATTCCAAATGATCAGTCAAGACACTTGAGGTGTCAAATTTTGCTTAGTTTTCACCCTTGAGGCTGATGTAGCCAAGAAATAAGGGAAACTTGTGCCTCACCAGTTAAAATCATGTAAAGTGGTGTAGGTGAATTTGCACAAAGCTAAATAATGGCTACAGGTTATCATGTACTTGTTAACTATATTAGACTTCACAACTGTTCCAGGTGTGAAAACCCAAAAGCAAACTTTGGTCACCAAACTTAATCGAAAACCACATTTGCATTAAGGGTGAAATTTCTTGATCAGTGTGTTCAGCACTTTGAACAGAACACCAGTAAACCCAGCCAGCCCCTGTGGTCTCCCCACGGTAACTGATCCCATCCAAAGCACACAAAAGGATTGAGTGCTTTGTAGCAGGGGGACGCTCCACGAAGCTGGAGCAAAGGGCGGGGGGGTGTTGGGCTGATGGCTGTTAGCCTTGTGTCCCGCACTGCCTGTCTCAATTCACTCTGTCCAGCCTCTACGAGGCCCCACCACTCAGGCCCCTTCAGGATGGCCTCGCCTGAGGGGAATAGCAATGGCAAAGTCTGAATCTCTCTCTCTCTCTCTCACACACACACACACACACACACACACACACACACACACATTTTCAAATAACTGATATGTCCATTAGTGACATATCTGTAATTTGAGTCAGGGCATCAAAAACCTGGTCCTCGAGTATTTTCTCCTAATGTAACACCATGAATCCAACTAATCAGCTAATTAACATACACTTCCTGAATTAAGACAACGGAAAAACAACCCACAAAAAGAGTATTCTAATGTCTAGTGTCGGTTGACTGTAAAATGATTAGAAAGATAACAGCCAAAGCTATAAACCAGAGTCTCTGAGGAGTAACAGTGAGTATGCCTTGAACGGAATGAATAAATGATAAAACTGTTGTAAAGGCTTCGAACGGTCAGACAGTTCGTTTGTGTTTGGAGATAATTTCCACCACACAAACTGTGCCGGGCTTCCCAAAAGCATCTAAGCACAGAGATGGCTTCTAAATGGTACGTCAGACATCACACTGGACATGGTATTAGTGGTTAAGATAATCTTTATACTGTTTTTGAGAAACTGGGATCCCCTACAATGAAAATATATATAAGTTTGAGATATGAGATTTTAACAATAAAACAATATGTACATTTACTAATAAGTTAGGTTCTAGGTTTTTTTTTTAAGATTTAAATATCTAAAATTGTGTATGTGCTACATTTGCTACATATCAATCATGCAAAAAGTTTTTTTTTCCTGTCAGTGCACATCAGTGTCAAATTTTAATATTCAGCTCAGGCAGTAAAGGGTTAATTTGATTTGGTGGGGTGCAACATGTGACATTAAATAAAATCAACTCTGCTTTGTTTTTGATAACTAGTTTTTATAAATGTTGCACAACCGGTTCTTTTTGTCTGCTGCAGCTTATGAGATGTTGAGGGGGAAAAAAAACAATCAAAACACCATGTATGAAGTTTGCTGAAGTACACAAATAGTTTTGCAATATCACCCGCCACCTAGCCCTGATTATTTACAGCACTCACCAATCAGTTACAGCTTGTGATTAATCCATTGTGAAAAAGATCACAGCTAATACACTCACTCTCATGTTTCATTGCTTGCTGAGCATTGGAATAGTGTGCCATGGCTTTTAAAGCAGTGAAAACACCTAAATTTACAGGGGGCTTCCCCAGGACCTGGACTACACCCTTAAAAATAAAGTGTTATTCAAGCAATGCCACTTAAGGACCATTTTCAGATGGGCATTAGAGAGACATGTTTTTAAGCTTGAAATGTTCCAGAAAGAGTCTCTTTACACTTTGTCAAACCTGGCTCTTCAGGAAACCAAGAGTGATTCTTCTACTGTGGTATCTTTATAGGAGCGTAAGAAACGGATTTAAGTCAGTGGTCTAGCCCCTATCTGTTACGGTTTGAGTTACATGCTTGTCAGAGTGTGCTCAAGTGATCTCTCAGCAAATCTAGAATGGCCTTCCACTAGTGCAGGAACACGGTCCAGTACAAGTGACACTTAGAGAGTGCCACCAGCAGCCAATGCTGGATCTGTAGCACACGCTCTCAGCCACCTGTCAATACAATCTCCTGTACTGTCAGTGCGATGAGGTGTTGGCAACAAGGATAGTGAGAACAGAGGTGAGACGGCACACCACCAAGCTTCATGTAAGGACAATCAAGATAGGAAAGAGTGGACAGTCTAGATAGGAAAGAGAACGGTTGAAAAATTAGGCTAGGCATGCTATGTGTTTAATCGTAAGTCCAAAAAACTATTTAAGAAGTGAGAACTGCAAACAAACCAGACACAAGATGACAAAACAGCAAGACGACTTCAAAGACCCACTATCTTGAGGTTAATTTGACAACAGTTCAGCTGTACCTTATCTGAAATCATGGTTAAGCTAAGATTTGCAAGTCAACAAACGCAGCCTCAGGAAATGGGCCTTGCCATACCAGAACATGGAATCCACCCACACACTCACTCAGACAGGAAAAATGAGCTACAACACTAGTGGTTAACAGGGTACACCCTATTCCACTCAGGTGAAGAGAGGGATGTCTAGAAGCGGCCTGCATAAACTCATGGAGAAATATGCAAGGAACGCTTGAGGAAACATGAGGAACCACATGCGTATTAGCACACCTTCAAAACCATCAGGTTTCAAATTTAGCCGCACCAGTGGGGTTGAGGCTCGAAGCTGCGGGTATGGTTTGGGTTCAGGCTTCAATTTCAGACCTACAGTGTAGGCAGTATTGAATGAAATGTCGGGCCAAATATTGGTTTGAAATCAGTGCAAGGAAAAACATTATCCTGACACAGACCAGCATGTGGTTGCGTTTTCCTCCAGCTATAAACTGGCAGGTACAGCTGTGGTAATTGCCTTCAAAAAATCAACCAAAAACTAGCATGGCTCCAGTCCCTAATGAACCACAGAGACACACTGGTCTGTTGATTGCTGATGCACCCAGACACAGTTATGCAACGGCTTGTGGAAAGCGCTCTCTGCATACTAATAGGCAGGTAGTTAGCTGACAGTAGGTTTTAGGAGGGAGAAGTGGCATATTTCGCCTCCAGCTGATGGAAGACAGTTGCAGCCAGACTGCAGTCGAGGTGATGGGTCAGGGTTTCAGCTGCCAAGAGGACTGTTGTTATTCGAGCACTGTAACAATGGAACCAGCATACAGTAGAACCACAGACAGAGCTATGCCAAAGACCTTACTGGAATACCTAGGCCAATGCAAAATTAATTTCAGTATGTGGAATGTTTCACATTCATAATAATCTATAAAGCACTGAAAAAAAGTGGGTTCCCATTTAGCTAGCTGTAAAAGGCACTGCGGGCTTCTGTGGCTTTAACATCTGCAATAAGTGCCTGATGGTTTTTAGAACTTTAACCAGAATGTTCTGAATGTCACATTCCCATGCCACTTAGCTACATCAGCTCTCAAAGTTATACTATAATAACCTAGTGTCGCCATGTTTCCTGAAATGTTCGGCCACACTTTTAGAGGGAGTAACAAGAGTAACGCAGAATTTAAACAGGGTAAAGCTGTTAGGTCCACATATCGTTAAAATGAAAGAGAGAGCTAGGAACCCCTTTAAAACAAAACAGGCCTCAAGTGCCTCCACGTGTACATAAAACAATCATAATGTTTTTCGCAAACTCAAACAAGCCACAGAAACTGTAGTTCCTGATAGGCTAGGCTGCACTGCCCTTTTGCTGCGTTTACTAACAACATAACCCACGCTCATGTACAAGACAATAAAATGCTAAATATACTCGCTTCCAGCACTTCACGCTCACTTCTGGTTGAAGGCACAACCACTTTCTCTACGCAGCTTAAAAGAAAGTATCATTCAGAAATCATGAACAAACTCAAGGTGTTGTATTAGTACCGGTGTCGATAATAAAATCAAGGCATCTGTATTTGTCCTGATGTCGAGATTATACCCAGTTACAGTTCTCAACAAGGATGAGTGATCCATGCCAAGGAAAGTGCTTAGAATACAAAACCAAGATAATCCCTCACGTCTAACAGTGCAAATGCCATCTGTAGTGGAAATATCAGGCTCAGTCATTTTTCAGTTTAGCCAAACGCAAAGCCCATAATCCATCACATTGTGACACTGTTTGCCTATAAATTTGTGTTATTACAGATAATTAAAATAAATTTAGGAGCCCTTTATGTCAAGGACATGTAGAGTTGCAAAAAACGGTACAGATGTTACAAAAATGGAAAAAGAACACTATGGGTCACTTTGAAATAACCATGTCTTTCAGTATAACATAACACACAGGAGGACCCTCACATGTCGTCAATTTATTTAGATACATGACCAGAAACTACCCATAAACCTGACAGTATGTCCATGGAACTAGCAGCTACATCTGTAGACTAAAACACATCATGCTTTCCACATCTGGTGGCCTGGTGGTTAGGGCGTTCACACTGCAATCAGAAAGTCGTGGGTTCGAATCCCAGGACTGCTAGTGGCACCCCTGAGGTTCCCTTGAGTAAGGTACTGTCCCCACACACTGCTCCCCTGGTGCTGTGTTCCTGGCTGCCTGCTGTTTCACTTAGTGAATGGGTTAAATACAGAGAAAGAACTTCATGCTGTTCACACTGTGTACAGTGGTGTGTTCATGTATGACAGAATGGTCACTTTACTTTACTTTACAAATAACATCCTAATAAATAGTTGTGACCAACAATTTAAATGTCTTTTTGGTCCACTGTATACAACTACTAACGTGCAACCCTAAAAGACAATCTTAGGCACCCACCAATAGAAGAAAAAAACAGCTTGAGTCAGAACTTCTGTTTCTGACCCATGATGTGTCTCAATATCATCATCTAGTAATATCTTCGAGCAGAAATTGAGATGCTTATAAACCATTAGTGGTGCATTTTAACTGCATGTGGAAATTGCCAAATCTTACAAAAAGAAGGTAAAGCCTAGGGCAAACAGCTTGCAGGCAGTAATTCTGAACCATTTCTATTCACCCACTCATTAAATGGCACAACAATACAGAGACGCGTAATGTGCGAACTGTAACAATGGAAAAAGAACCTTGGTGTAATGTTCATCCCCTAGTAATACCTGGCATTTCCTGTACTCGTATACTATGCCCGAGCCTATAACCCTGCAGGGCAGAAGGCGAGTTTCAGCAGAAATCGCAGTGTCACTGTCTGTTCACAGAGCATGACGGTCACGTGGGAAGCCTAACTGGAAGCAAAACCGGCTCTTCTGGCCCTCTAACCACAGCAGGCTTCAGAGTACGGCAGTAAGTGGCCATAATGAATCATCTCACTAACGGATAAAGGATTAGGAGCCTAGTGGTTTGTCATTTCATATATCATCCAAACAGCAAAATTCCCTTTTAAGGAATGCTACATAATTGTGATCAGCATTGACCTGTAAATTCCTTCCCTTCCTCCTCATTCCTAACACAAAGCACCTGCACTCATTTATCACACAAAGCCATTTGTTCTTGAGCAGCTAGTGCATATCATGACAGCCTTGCCTAAACATCGTACTTTTGAGTACGTCTGAATCAACACTGAGGGGAAACAGACATGAAAGCCTGTGGCCCCCATGTGCAGCGCACACCTCAACAATTGCCAGCGAACTAGAGGTGGAAAGGACACACCTACAGTATGAAAGTGTCATGTTTCTCTTTCACTGGAGAGAGGCCTGCCTTCCTGCCACATGCCCTGTCTTTTACCACAGTCACATCGCCCTTCTTATACCACTGTCTCTCAGTCTTTATGATTCCCATGTCACCGAGGAAGTGCAACTGTGGCACGCACAAATATGCACATAAACACACACGCAAACTTTAGGATTCTAAAGCTCACAATTAAACACAGATCTCTAAATGTAGCCACAAGGTCACATCAGATAATGTCAATGTCACAAGCATTGATCAAAGGCGACCTAAACTCACACTGACAGACCACACGAAGCAAGCAAGTACGGTCTCCCAGCAAACACTTAAGAATGTGTGTGTTTGCTGGGAGACCGTACTTGCTTGATTCGTGTGGCCTCTCAACACTCACACCCTCACTGAGTAAAAAGTGAGGTGACTGTGACCATGTTTGCAAAGGTGACATGGTGCAAAGGCAGGACTCATTTAGAGCAACACTTAAGAATGTGTGTGTTTGCTGGGGGGGCGAGAGACACCAACTTCAATGACGGCAGCTAGTAAATCACACTTAGTTCTTGCAAATGTAGTCCCAAAATGTACTGTTTAAATAAAAACACAAAAGGTTGTATGTAGCCCTCACCACAGTATGTGGTGCCAGTGCATTAATCCCCACACTGACAGTCATTTGAGGAAATGCCTTCCAAATTAGCTAAAACACACATTTAGAAAGAAGACACATGGACACTTGGCACCTTTAAGTATATTAATATGCTCCGTTGAGCAACACAACTAAATACAGGAGGGCAAATCTTATACACAGTTAGGGTGCTCTCTATCGCGCAGGGTCGTTTGTTTCTTCCAGTTCAGAAAATGACTCTTAGAGCCAGTCAGACAGCCCATGTTAACACACAAACTGACAGACACTGGAGTGTATATCCTAACCAGTTTCTTTGTTCTAAGTACCAACAGCAAAGTTTTGGACTTCTACTTTTAAAAAATGACTCCATAATTTTGTAAAATAATCTAAAATTAATTATCCTGTCAGTCTTAGCATGAAGACTGACTTGTCAGTGAAGACAGCTCTCTAAAGTGAAGCACACATTTTAAAACGGTAAAATCCCATTTATAAAACAGGCAGGGAAACTTACTTAGACTTTATGGTGTACGAGGCAGTTGTTTCTTGGTGGTGAAGGGGTCTGATAATGTGTTAAGTAACGGCTTCATACCACTCCTCCTACCATCCACAGGACTCACTGTTACAGCTTCAGCAAACTAAGAACGATCGAGAGCATTTCTTTCATCTTAGAAAACAACTGTCTGGCTAGATTAGCCTAGCCGGTCAGAGAACCCATGTTAACAGCCTAACTGAAACACTCATGTTGTGACCTATTTCTTGAATTTCACATCACTAAACTCCAGTCAAACCGTGGCTACTGATACGAGGAGTAATAAAAAATTGTGCAGCTACTTCAAAGCATGTTTCCAGGAGTATAAATCAACGTTCCTCCTGGGGTGTTTACAGCAACCTTCAACTTCCTCCAGCCGTTTCAGTTCAGGCGGGCTGTGCTTCTCCACATTAAAGAGACTTCGGACTGAGTGTCGATGGGGGCCAGACCCATTTCACTAGGGCACATGCCCCAGTACAATCTCACATTCAGCATTCAACAACAAATTATTAATTTGCCTGTGCATTCATTTAGACTAATAATAGAGTGGATTTTTTTTTCTACCCCACGATCTTCAAACCCACAACCTTCTGATCCGCTCCCTAACCAGTAGTAGCTTCAGTCGTAAGTGTGGCACTGGCAGTAATAATGAGCTAAGCTAGTACAGCACATACTACAGCAGGCTTTCAAATGATTTAGGGTGCCCGTGCCTCAGTGGAGCTGTATGTCTAGCAACACCCTTGTGAAGGGGGGTTAGGGTGGTCTACCTGAGCTGAGTTTGAGTTAAGTTGGACTACAGTTTACCTGCAGGGACCGACACACCCTGAAACACCTGCAGACTTGTCTGCAGAGCTAATGGCGGGTGCCCAACTGTTGCTCCCCCCTCAAACCCAGTAACTAGGTCAACTCCACCACACACTCCACTCTGCTCCGGCACTGTTTACAACCCAGCAAGGACTGCTCGGACCCTCACCCGGGCGGAGAGCCGTGTGTTAGCCGTGAGAAGCTAACTTTCCTCGTCTTTAAGCCCGAGAAAGACACGCCGCTTGCATAAGAGAGCCACCAGCGCAACGACATGAAAACACAAGGCTGCTACTTTGTTTCGGCGTTACTTGCTGGTTACACTGGAGAACTTTGTAACACACAGTAACTTCTAAAAAAAAAAAAAAGCGAGGAGAGAGCCCATCTTACCAGCTGTTTACGCAGCTAGGAGAACGAGTGCGGACATGAAGACAACTTGCTGCAGCTCTCTTCCTGTGCTCGAAGCCCCACGGAAAGAAAAAACAGCAGAACTGAGACGTCTTGGTAACTTTTTGTTTCCCCTTCTCTTTCTTTGCTCTCACCGATGCGTGGCGTTACGAGTGGGCGCCATGTTTGTGTTTTGTTACTTTGGTGAGCTCTTGGCTCTTTTCTCGGACGGACTGCTGGAGGCGTGATGGAGCCGCCCAGTAGAATGACTCCGCTCTGCTCTACTTTTTTCCACCCACCCACTTACACAGGTTACTTGTGCCCCCTATCTTGGAAAGAGTGCTAGTCTCACTGTAACAGGTGCTTTCTCTTTCACTAGAATGGAGGATCAGGCAGGTGAGGCAGTGAGGGTCTCGTTCCAAATGTAAGAGGTGGTGAAAACCAAGAGAACCAAACAACATTAAATCAGACACAATAAGAGAGAATGAGTGCACACAAAGTGACCGTTACAATAGAGGAAAGAAAGTAATTAGCTTGTGCACCATCTCTTGGAAAGAGTGCTAGTCTCACTCTAACAGGTGCCTTCTCTTTTACTAGAGTGGAGCACAACCAGGCAGGTGAAGCAGTTTGGACACCATTCCAAAGTATCCAGTAAAAGGTGATTAAACCCGAGAGGTCAAACCACTTTAATTAGACACTAAGAATGACTGCACAGTTACTATTACAATAGAGGAAAACAATTGGCATGTGCCCCTATCTTGGAAAGACTGCTAGTCTCACTATAAAAGGTGCTTTCTCCCCTCCCCCTTCATCAGAGTCGAACAGGACCAGACAGGTGAAGGTGTGAGGGACACCTTTCCAAACATAAGTGGTGGTAAACACCAAGAAGCCAAAACACTTTAATTAGACACAATAAGAAAGAATGACTGCATACAAAGTGACTACTACAAAAGAGGGAAAAATTGCATTAGTATGGAGCATCAGATGACTATGCTTTCAGCTTTGTTTATTATCCCAATTTATACTTTAAACTCACAACTGCATAGTCACATCATGGATTATACATCAACATTTACAAAAATAGACTATTAAAATAGGCTTAAGACCAACTAAGTCAAGTGTTAGTGGACACAGTCATAGGATTAAAACGATTTCAAGCACTAGGAGGTTGGGACTATCATCTTCAACCAGTTCTTGTACTATGGCACCAAGGAAATTACATGGGCTGGTTGGTTGGTTGTGTGCAGATTGTGTGTGTGTTGGGAAATTGGGGTGGGGGGTAGGCAGTTGTCAGAATTCATCCATGGGTGAAAAGGTCACTAGATTGGGCAATGCAAGCTCCTCTCGTAGAGGAGATGGAAAACCCTCCAACTGTTCCAAGTCCAGAGAAAATGCCTTCTCACCGCAACTGCTCAAACCCGGGCTGATCATTTTTGCTGATGCCAAGATGTCAGACTTTGTCTCCCTGCAGTCCCCTGTAAAGGGGGATTCACTCAAAGTAGCCATGCGTTTTCGAGCCATCTGGAGGGGAGTCTCTGCTTCAGGAGAACATGAGATGACTGGAGGAAGTTCAAATTCTTCCATCTCATCCTGAACCTTCTGAAGCTCTTCATCGCTGTTGTTGAAGGAGTCATCATTCTCCATGTCTGGAAAGGTCTCATGGGCGATGCTGAGCTGTATGATATTGCTGGAGCTTTGGCCAGGAGACTCCAACTGTGAAGAGTCCCAGGTGACTGTGGAATGAAGAGAGGCCCCCTGCTGGGATGGAGGGGGGCTGCAGGGTAGAGGGTTAGCACTTGATATTGCAGAATCACTCAGCATAAATGCTTCTGGACTGAGTTTTTTGCCATTGGCTTCAGACATTGGTGTGGGAACAGAGAAGCTGTTCCCATTGTGAGCTTTCCCCTGCTTTTTCTCAGCATTCCTTTCTTCAACAGCTTTTCTCCATGAAGCTCGGACATCCATAACTGAGCCAAAAAAAAAAAAAAATGAATGTACTACTCAAATGATTCAGTCAACAGTACTAGTATAGGCCTGTCAGAGATGTATAATCATGTGATTGCAGTTTCCCCACACTTAGCTTTCACAAAATTTAAGAGCAGTTTTTGGTGGGGTTTAAGACACTTAAGTAAATTTAAAAAATGACCCAAGATATGTTGAGAAAACAGTGGTGAGTAATGTTAATTTGATCAAGCCTTTCGTCTTCAACTAGGAAGTAAGTATGAACAGCAAAGTATGCAGCCTATCTGACCATTTTGGACATCTACTGTAAAAAATGACGATTATTTTCCAAAATTATGAAATGTATGATCCCATCAGTCTGAATCATCTGTGAAGTTGCACTGACGACTCTGAAGTGAAGTACACAATTTAAACTCGAAAATCCCATTTATAAACCAGACAGGGAAACTTACTCAGACTTTCTGGTGTACGAGGCAGCTGTTTCTTGGTGGTGAAGGGGTCTGATAATGTGTTAAGTAACAGATCCAGCTCCATACCACTCCTCCTACCATCCATAGGACTCAATGTTACAGCTTCAGCAAACTAAGAATCAGACACCCACTGAATTAGATGAGGAATATCTAAACTGGCGTGCAAAATATGTAAGAATTGATGCATTGTCTGCTCCGTATCTGTCCGTTGCGATTTCCCTCAATTCGCCCCGGTCATCAGAAAGCAGGTATGATCTAGGGAGAGCTAGTGATGGGTAGAGCATAGAACAGGACTGCCCATGTATCAGTCTCCCATACATAGTACGAGACATTTCCAAAAATCTTGTTCTTTACATGAGTTAGTACAAGTATAGTGTGTACATGCCTGATTTGCTAGATTGTCATATTCCAGTTCCAGAATCTGAGCAGATGGTTTCACAGCCCGTGTCTTGGTATGTGAAGTCAAGTGGCTCCTGTGGCTGGCCTGTGGCTGGTGTAAAACATGAGACATTCACACAAGCATAACTCTTACACCTGCTTTGCATTTGCTGCTAAACAATGAGCTGATACAGCAGAAGTTGAAGCCACTGCAACATGATTAAAGAAATTAAAGGCATTTATCTGGATAAAATTGTTTGTGCAATATGATTGTGTTAACATTGCAAATTGTAATACATGTAACAATTTGAGCATATAGAGGATGCCATCCACACTAACACTGATCAACTTCATGGTCCTTTACAAACAGAGCATTCTAATAGCATTTTTAATGGGGCTCTGCTGGTTCTTTTTTGTCTGTCCCAAATTTTTATAAATACACACATATCTGCCCCCATATCACCCACACCTAGATGAAAATCATCAAATCAATATTCAGTATTCTGACAGTGTCAATATGTAAGATAATTTAAAACCTACTTGAACAGAGCTGGAAGGAGGAACAACTGCTGGGGCTTCAGCCTGGCCAACAGGACGCATCTGACCAGGTGATGCACACCTTGTTGAAAGACAACTGGAAGTCAGTAAGTCTGCTGTTTCGTTCACCACTGGAAAAGAGCTGTTAAAAAAAGCAAAGTTTACTGTAATGAGAAATGTCATTAAAATGTACTCAATCTAAAGGTGAGCATCCTTGACAATATTTTTGGTAGAGAAAGGACTGCAGGAAATCATAGCACCTTGAAAAATAATCCTCAGAGACTTCTTTATCCATCAGACAAGGCTTTTCTTCAGGCATCTTCTCAATCCATTCTGAAGAGAAAAGAAACATTGGTTTGGTTGCACTATTGAAAATGTAAAAAGGAAAGCCGAGTCAGTAGCTACACTAAACTGTTTATGTACATACCAGGAAGGATTGCTGGATATTGTGAGAAGATGCTAGTCTTAAAGCTAGCTTCAGTTGCAGGTTCAAATGATAAAGGTGCCATTGGAGATACGAAGTCCAAAACCTGTAAAGATGTGAAAGGATATGCACAGGCCTCAATTTCCTTTCTTTAGAAAACATAAAAACTAAGGCTTCTCTTAGCACTGCAATCAGACACAAGAGCCATTCATTTTCACTTTGGCTTAACTCAATCATGAAACATTCCTGAAATAAAATGATAATCTTACACTTACAGGATCCTTGTTGAGGACAGAAAGCAAGGGACTGTGCCCCATATATTCTTCCCACTTCTTTTCCCAGTTCTCCTCAAGCTCCTTAATTGAATTCTTAGTCTGGGGTATTTCATCCTTGGCCAGTTTATGCCTATGAAACCACAATGTTGTATTTTAAGGAAAAAAAAACCTTGGCAGAACAGATGACGAATCTGGTTAGAGCCCACTGAACAGTCTGTAAGTCCATAGCTAAAGATGACCTAGCTAAACTACAGGGGGAATGAAAGGGCTTTTATATGAAGCTTCTCATCACCATGGCTTTTCAAGACAAACAAGAGTTCCTTAATTGTGGGTGTGGTTACACAGATCACTTACACCTGAATCCAACAAATACCTCATTCAAGCAATGGACGCTTACATGGCTATCATCTCCATTTAACTTCCCCAACTGGTCTTCTCTTCAAAAGCAACATGCACAGTACCACTTATTCTGGTAGTTTCTGTATTTATTATTTTGTCCAAAATATGCATACTACTATTCTCTTAAACCTCAAACTACCTCATGATTTTCAGGGCCTCCTTTGAGTGGTTCATCAGCAAAGCTTGCTCCTTCAGAGTCTGCTGGTTGAGCCACAAAGTTGTGTGTGCAACCTTGGCTCGCTCATCACGCAGGAGAATCAATCCCACATTAAGAAGCTCTAGCAACTGCAGAAGGACAAGTTGGCCCCCCTCATACAAGCTCCCAATGTTGGTCTAGAAACAGCGAAAGGAAGAGAATGACGAATGTAACACATTTATCATTTAAGTGGAAGACAATAAAAACTTGGTTTGTGCATAAAATAGAGCAGCACTGCTGATTTGCAAAAGTGTCACTATTCATACTTTCTTTTAACAACCAAAATGAACACTGCTGGTTTGGTAATGGATTCTAGCGTACGTAATGTTCCATGGCAGAGTCAAGGAACAAGAAACTTATGCTTGCCAGGAAGACACAGCATTCAGGCTTCCAGCAATTGAATAATTATGATAGACTAGACAATACCAAATAAATAGACATGTGCATTGCCCTACCTTTTGCGATAATGTCTCCATTCGCTCCAGCAGAACTGCAGGTATCTTCACACTGATGTCCTTCCCATCCAGGGCATACTGGTTCATTTTGCCTTGGATCACACTATGCAACACAGTCTGCGCTCCTTCTAGACTGGATAAGGCCTTGTCAATCTCAGCCCATAAGCTTCGAACCTAAAATCATAGATTGCCCAATCTAAATCTCAGGTCTGCTCCAGACTTGCATACACATTTTGACATGCACACTATTGAGAAAGTCCCCAGGGCAACAGGGCTGTCCTCGCCACTCATCTCAACCATAAAGAAAAATTCCAACAAACTAAGGATGAAGCCTTCAGCAGAGTATGCTTTTTGTAATGATATTTTATATACAATAATATAGGGATCACCACACACAATTTAACAATTATAAACAAACCTTTGAAAATGTATTTTGTTAAATAATAAACTGGACTGAGAATGTGTTAGGAGAACTTTTAGTGGCAGAAGTAGAATACTACAGCATGCCTACAGAGCTTACTCTGAAGAACCGTCTGTGATTGGCCTCTTATACCATAAATCAGACAATAGGCTGTCAATTGATCAAGCTATGCTTGTAGTGCTAGTCAGAATCTCTGTGTTAATGCTAATGACCTCCCTTTGTCTGTCATTGCTGTCAACTGCTCGTGATGACTAGGATCTGCCTTAATTAACTGCTGTTGGTTCAAACTATTCATGTGGTGTTAGAGGTGTGAAGCTTTCCTATAAATATGATAATAGAGCCATCAGGTCAACATTCCTCATTATTCTGATCTATTTCTGGTCAGAATGTTAAACTAATTTACTAATATCAACCATGGAAGCAGCTCAAGCAAAAGTGTCTCTAATTAGTGTTTTTTTTTTTATACGCCTGCATCCCTACAGATCTGACATGATAACATTGACCATGAATACTGCAGAACAAAAGCCCAAAGTATGTGAGGCCAGATATTTAAACAGAGTGAGTGATTCAAAGCCAACACATTGGTGCCAGGATAACTCAAAACAAACTAGTGATCCAAGCTACAGAAGTCAGAGGTAAGAACCTGCCAGAAAAGGTTTAAGTGCGATTTATGAGGGAAAAAAAATTATTGTTTTGCATATTGTCATCTTTTCACTCAAGTATGCTCATAACGTAAGTGTGAATTAATGATTAATGAAGTGTTATTGGTCATTGTGTTTTCTACATATTCCTTTTATGGACAAATACAGCAGAATTTAAACATTTGAAACTACAACAAACCTTGTCGAGAACCTTAGCCAGAAGTTCACTTTCCATGTTGCTGTCCATGTTGCTGTCATGTTTCCTACAAGAAGAGGTTTTTAGTTAAAACTGATTTTAAAAGTTTGTGAAACTTTGAGTTTGTTAAACTGAGCACATTAAGAACAATCTAGTCACCTGATTTGTATTTATGTTTTGACCCAAATGGTTTGATTATATTGACCTACTTGAGCAAATCAGTGTAGTTTACTACTTCTGCTTTATGCTCCCTCATAGAGTTCTCCAAACATCTGAAACAGATAAAGACACTGTAATGAGGACAGACCCTTTCAAAAAAATTAGATCATCATGGAAAAGTTTATTTATTTCCATATTTCCATTCAAAAAGTTAAACTTTCATAGATTATAGATTCAGGGCCCACAACTTAAATGATTTCAAGGACTTAGTTGTTTATTTGTACATAATTTGGGCTTCCAGCTCATAAAACCCACAAAAACAAGAATTCAAAAAATTAGAATACAGTGAAGACATCAGCCCAAATTTTACAGGGCATGAATGTTTTAAACTGAAAGTCTCACACAACTTCTCTACTAAACTCAAAGCACCTGCACAAGTTTCCCCAGGTGTCATTAAATTGCTTCACTTTGGTTCAATTGTCTCAGTTAGGTTCAATATGGGGAAGACTGCAGACTTGA
>JBBPCX010000011.1:14863132-14880783 GCA_037974365.1 Hydrocynus forskahlii
CTAATATACAGAGACCTGAGACGGATTCCAGCTACACCTTACAACAATGTAAACTCATCCATCTCCTCAGGACACATCAGACAACCAAAACCCCTAGAATATAAAACACTGTACAATATATTTTCTAGCTTAATTATATCAGTTAATAAAACAGATTTGATTATTTGATGCTTCACACATATTTCTGCCCAGAAGCCACGCCCACTATCAGACTATTCTAACAGGAAGAACAGTCAAACTGTAGCTTTAATATTTACTTGCTTAGTTACATTTCATAAAATAACACAGAACAAGTTATTTCCTACCTTACGGTCAGTCACAGCTTCATCTACCGGACAGAAGTTGTGATTTTTATGTGTTTTTGATAAATGACACACCAAACACACCGGCTGTTGATCGTCCAAACAGAAGAGTGCAAGTTTCTGACTGTGCAGATTGCAGAGCACCTCAGACCCTGCTGAAGATCTCAGACTCATGTTCTCCAGGAAAGACTCACACAGGTTCTTCAGAACAAGGTTACTTGGAGGGAGACCCTTAGAAGATCTTCTTCTACAAACTGGACATTCTCGAGACTCTTTAGTCTCCCAGAACTTCTCCAGACAGGTTTTACACACACTGTGGCTACACGACAGTAGAACAGGGTCCCTGAAGATGTCACAGCACACAGGACATGAAAGATCTTCTGAATGAGGTTTTCTAGCAGCCATTTCCTCCAAACGCTGCTGTGCTGTTTCTCAGAAATGGCTCCTTCAGTCCAAACTCCACTTTCACCTTCAGGACGTCTGTAAAGATCAGAGCAGCTCAGTTGAGGATCAGCCACCGCAGCCCTTTATCCCACTTTCAGAAATCACTCATTAAGAAACAGAAATATACAGTCAGTGTTTCAAATCTCCTCATTTGTGTCTCTGATTCGAAGTGAATGAAAGAGGAATAATGATCAGAGTGGCAGAATGAGATTCACTTCCTCGAACAGGTAGAGGGGTGTAGAGGAGGAGTCAGTAAGATGCACTGTGTGATTCCTCCACTGGATGGAATCAGTTTATTATCAATCTGTAACCAGCATCTCTCAAATGAGTCCAGGTTGTTAGGGTCTTTACATCAGTCATTTCTGTTCATTTCAGTAAATATATATACATATATATACAGACCCTTTCCAAAACGTTAGAATATCATGGAAAAGTTTATTTCTTTCCATAATTCCATTCAAAACGTTGAACTTTCATAGATTATAGATTCAGGGCCCACAATTAAATGATTTCAAGTACTTAGTTGCTTATTTGCTTAGTTGCTTCCAGCTCATAAAACCATATCAACAGAAAGTCTAGTGGAAGGGCAACATGTGGCAGGAGAAGATGCCCCAGCAGAAGAGATGACAGTGGCCTTCAGCAGATTATCAAACAGGGAAGATTCAAGAATCTGGCAGAGATCCAGGAAGAGTGAAATGTGGCAGGAGTCACAACTTCAAAAACCACCACGTTCAGACGCATCTGGGAGACAGGCTACAGCTGTTGGGCTCCTCGGGTCAAACCACTTCTGAGCCTGAGCCAACATTGGGGGCGTCTCAACTGGGCCAAGAAGAAGAAGGACTGGACTGTTGGCCAGTGGTCCAAGGACCTCTTTTCCGATGAACGTAAAGTGTGCCTTTCATTCGGGAATCAAGGTCCAAGAGAGGTCCAAGGTCCAAAACAGGTGAGGAACAGAACCCAAGCTGCTTGAGGCCGTGATTAAAGTAAAGGGATTCCCAACCAAGTATTGAAGATTGACATATCGTTTTGAAAGTACCATATTTTGATTGATTTGATGTGATCCTAATTTCTTTCTTTTTTTCTGCAAAAACTGAGAAGTAAATGGTGATGTCTTCACAGTATTCTAATTTTTTGAATTCCTGTTTTCATGGGTTTTATGAGCTGGAAGCCCAAATTATGTACAAATAAACAACTAAGTACTTGAAATTGTTTAAGTTGTGGGCCCTGAATCTATAATCTATGAAAGTTTAATGTTTTGAATGGAATTATGGAAATAAATAAACTTTTCCATGATATTCAAATTTTTTGGAAAGGGTCTATATAAGAAAGACTTTGCAGGACAAAACAACTGTTTCTTAAATACACTTTTAGACTTTTCAGTTCTTATCACATTTGCTTGCATGTCTACATTAACTGCCATAATAACCATGAGTAGGCTCACCAAGGAGGGGCAGACAAAACACATTTTAGACCTCAAATGTGTACAGACAGACATTAAGTTCAAGTCTTTACTAAAATCACTGTCTACATCACACAAAGTAAACATGTTACCTAATGACTTGTTAAGCTTCAACTTTGTGTTATCTATTAAATGTAACGTGAATATTCTGACATCAAGAATCGACACTCCCAAAAGACAGCAAATAAATAAACGTGAAATCTGTTACAAATGCATTAGGAAAAGTCTGATTTAATGTGTCTTTTTGCTGTTCACACTGCAAAACGGTCTGCAAATCAGGGATGCTGGATAATTGGATTTCAGCTTCTCTATGACAAACATTTAGCTCAGGAGCAAACATAAATGTTACTAACTTTGCTCTTTTCTGATAGTCCTGAATGACACTATCCTGCTCCACAGACACTCTCTGGAAATGTCGCTTCACCACCTGAAACCGCTTCATTGCCAGCTCTGAAGAACTTGCAGGGAACGCTGCCGCCTCTGGAACCCATGTGCCATCTAAACGTCGTGTGACAGAAGCCCATAAAGTTTGAGGTACACAGCATAAAACCAATCCAACTTCTTTTCAGAAGGTATCACTTTACAATATATGCCAAGTGGCAAAAATGTAAGGGGAAACAAAGCACTCAAATACTGTACCTTTGGCAAAGGTCTTCATCATTTTTACCATGACATGTTTGGTTAAGTGAAGCATCAAATTGATGAATTTTGGTCCCGAAGGAGACAGTAAATGTGATGCAAGCACCTTGGGGAATGTGCTTCCCTCTTCATTCTGAGTAAAGAGATGTTATATCAGTCTACAGTATCTCTGTACAGATTTGTACTACTGACACTATCAAGAGAGACTTTATTAAAGTGGATGTAAATTACTCCCCCCTCCCCTCCCCCCCAATAACAACATACCGCTATTTCCTGGAGCCATCCAAAAGATACCTTTCGGAATTCAGTATCTGCCTTGCGATCCATTACTGGCCAGCAATGTCTAAATGATGACACAGATTACTCTTTCAATAAGGTGTCAAATAGAGAAGATACTGGCCTATTAGTGCATGTCTCGCATCGTTAATTATAACCTACCTGAACACTTCTTGCACACGTGAAGGGTTCAACTTCTTAAACAAGAAGTGGATGACAATGTAGAAAGCCTCTTTGTTGGGTTTATCAAACATGTTCCTGGCAAACATGAAACAAAAGTTTATCATAGTACAAAGGTAAAGGAGAATTTATGGCCACTGTTCCAGTATGATGTTCTAGATAGTATTTACAACACAAAAAAATGGATAGTGATGAAAACAGAAATCCATGGTTCAGTCGTCTATGGTTTAGCATGTGATGTGAACCACTGATTTTTTTTTTTGTCTCAGTGAGAGCAACCTGCTCCATTTTCAATGACAGAGTGCGCAGGTTATTCAAACTGTAGATCTCAATCACTGTTTAACGTCCTCAGGCCACAAAATCTCAAAAGATTACAAACAGTTATATGTAGCCATTATCAGAATCCAAATGAATGAAGGAACATAAGCAAAACCTTGTGAAGAGCTGGATTAAACAATTATTTTCAATCATAGTGAATTGCTTGCCTTTTCAACAGAGGTGCCTGTTACAGTAACATCACGACCAATTTATGAAGCCCACAAGAATGGGAAATTGGCTGATGTGCTCTAAGAGGCAGTTGTGGAAAGGTAAAGTGGAAATTTATTTAACTTTATTCTTGTATGTACTCCTGGTATTTAGCACATCCTGCAATAATAGTAACAATAAAGACTGTGCATTCTAAATGTATATAATGTCGCAATTTGTTGACTTTGTTGTACCTATAGAGACATGGAATCACCATGACCATGGGGCTTAAGTATAATGGCAAAAAAAGTATGTGAACCTTATGGAATTTAGTGGTTTTCTGCCTTAATTTGTCACAAAATGTGATCCGATCTTCATCTAAGTCAATTGTATTGACAAATGTAATGTGCCTAAAATAATAACTCAAGGCAATCCTGCTCTTTCAAATCTTTATTGAAAACAACCATAAAAAACTCATGGTGCTAGTGGAAAAAGTAGGTGAATCCTCAAGTTAACGACCTCAAAAAAGTTAACTGGAGTCAGGTGTTGGCATATCTGGACTCTTGTTAAGAAAATGAGTTTAGAGATGTGGACTAGAGCTACTCCGACTGATAAAAACCCCTAGTTTGCTCCACACAAGAAGAATACGCTTATGTGAACCATACCTCGCCAACAAGAGCTGTCAGAGGATCTATGATCAAGAATTGTTGAGTTACATAAGCTGGAAAAGGTTACAAAGTGATTTCAAAGACTGCATAAATCCACCAGTCTACAGCTGACGATCTACAAATGGAGACACTTTGGGACAGTGACTACTCTACCGAGAAGTGGGCACCCAATTAAAATGATCCCAAGACCACGACAAAGACTCATAAAGGTAAAGAAACAACCCCAACTGACAGCCAAAGATATTAAGGCATTGAACAAGCAGGGCGTCTATGGCAGGACACAATGCAGGAAGGTGTGCAGCAGTGTGCTTACTAATAGGAACATTGCTGCACACCTGAAGTTTGCAAGAGAACACATTGACCCTCCACAGCTGTACTGGCAAAATGTTTTGCGGACTGAAACTAAGAATGAACTATTTGGAAAGAAAACAATGCACTACATCTGGCATAAAAAGGTCACTGCATATCATGATGAAAACATTATCCCAACCGTAATGTATGGAGGAAACAAGGCCTGGCCAGCTTGCAATCATTGAGTATCAAAAAGTTCTTCAGGATCATGTGAGAATGTCTGTACATCAGAAACTCTGTAGAAGTTGAAGGTGATGCAACAGGACAGTGACTCAAAACACTGGAGTATGTACACAACAGAATGGCTTCAGAAAAACAAAATCCACCTTTTCACATACTTTTTCCACTAGCACTAGGAGTTTTTTTATGGTTGTCCTCAATAAAGAAAGGAAAGATCAGAATTTTTTGTATTAGACACATTATATTTGTCAATAACCTTGACTTAGATGAACATCAGACCACATTTTATGACAAATTAAATAATGAAATTCCAAAAGGTTCACTGTAACAAATTAACATTTCCAACAACCCCAGATGAAATATTTAGAATAAATTGCCATTGTAACAAATTAACATTTCCAGCAACCCCAGATGAAACATCTAGAATAAAAGATTCATATCTTTAGTACAGTGTAATTGTTAACACAGGCTAATGTTATGTTAGATGCATATCCAGTGAACATGGTGACATGTTCTCTGGAGCTGTCTTACCGTCATTTTTAGGTCCTGTTTATTTCAGTGTCTAGGCCAATTTTACCCAAACTGATTCTACTGCATGGGGCAGTGTACAGTTTACAAATGTCAATGTGTGTGCTGATCCTGCTAAATGGTTCATCTGATGATGGTGAAAATGCTTAAATGTTAAAAACTTTCCCATAAGAAATCTCACAATGAGTTAAAGTAAATTACAATATTACAAAACAAACAATAAGACTACAGAGACATTGTCACTAGAAGAGACATTCTGTACACGCACTGTTCGGTTGGCCTGCAGCATTGTGCAGGACCTCTTTCACCCCTCACACGGACTATTCACAAACTGTTTATACTCAACTTATCCTCATGTACAGCCACTTTATCCAATAGACAGAAAGTCACACGCAAACCTTTAAGAATGCACACATAAATCTGCTACTTATACTTGTTTACACTATTTATGCTGTTTGCACAATTCTTTACTACATTGCCAATTTTGCGAATGTATATTGTACAGAGCTGTCCACACACCTCAGACAGGTTAAACCTTACTCTTATTTATACTTCTTTATCTGCACTGTTCTGCCTGTCGCAGTGTAAGTACACTGTCTATTGTACTATAAGTACACTGTGGAACCTGAAATTTCCGATGTCGTCGCGCTGCATACTTGTATATAGTTCAGACTCAAAGGGCAAACCTGCCAACAGTTACTGGTACCAGTATCTAAACAAAGTGTTACAGTTCAGTTACGGTTACTGTAAATGTTAGTTCAGGTTACTGTGAATGTTAGTTAAAGTTACTGTAAATGATAGTTAAAGTTACTGTAAATGTTATTCAAAGTTACTCTGAATCTTAGTTAAGGTGCCGCAGGTTGGTGTTACTTACTCTCCCAGCTTAAGATGTTTCGTGTAGCTTTTGATTGCAGCGCTGTCAGCCACATCCAGCTGGAATTCAAGACTTTGGAGAAACCACCATAAGTATTTACCGTTGGCCTCACGGCGATGAGACATCATGCTGGCAGAGTAAACCAGCTAAACTGATAAACCTGTATGACTATTAAGAGGAAAACAAAAGAATCAAAATAGCGGCTCGAGCAGCTAACTGACTTGCTAACTAAAGTAGCTCCGACAAAACAGCCCCGTTAAACACATTATTGAGCACACCAGCAGAATATCTGCTGTCCGACAATATAAACTTATTAAATCCTTTCTGCTCTGTAAATCTTTACATTTTGCTCAGCCGTCGCCCAACTCTTGTTTCGGCCAAAATCTTCCTTAAACCGCCAAAGTTTAAGACGCATCACCGGAAATCCAGTCTAACGACATCCGTACTGCTGAACCCAGATCTATATAACATAAACTAGCAGAGTGTGTGGAGCTTCATGATTTGTAGATCAGCAAATCAGCTCCGTTCGTTTAAAATGTTTTATTATTTTTTTCTTCCATCAGTTAATTTCATTTAGCTCAGTTCATAATTTTCATCCGTTCATTCAGTTAATTTAATTTAACCCACTTGTGCCTACATTTAAGTATATTTATGAGGGGAGTAGTGTCCTTTCCATTACTTATAATAAAGTATGTGATATAAACTGTGCACATTTATAATGATAAATTAACACTTACAATATAGTACATATTTTTAAATTAGTCAGTAATAGCTACGTTTTATTTTATTCTGTTTCATTTCATTCGATCTCTTTTTATATGTAGGGCTTCACGATGGGTAAAATGTGACTTTTGAGGTTTTGCATTGTAGGCAGAGACTTTAAGCTACTCAGTCCTGAAATATTTTATTAACTAATTATTTTAATCTTATATTCCAGGTGCTTGCTGCTTTTATCTGAGTCACTATTTCACAGATGTAATCATATATTTATTTGTGTATGGCTCTGTAACCACCTCTGCGCATGAACATGTTGGATAAAAGTGTTCTAATGATATGTAAAAGGAGGACAAAGCATGAACCTCTGGCGTGTACTCATATTTACTATGAACATTACGTAGTATAAAGTGGTTTAAAATAGTAACCTAATAAAAGCAATGCTTTCATTGCATGAAGGATCAGCTTTGATGTTTTTTATAATCTATCAGCCAGCCTATCATGTCTTAACCTATTTGTTCATGAACATAAGGAGCGTTAAGTCAACAATATGGACGCATTCCCATGTTAAAAAGAAGTTGCTTTGACGCTTCTGTTTCACATTAATCAGAATTTTATGTGGCCGGTTAAAGTCAAGTGTGAACAATGAGAAATTCTTTCTCTGCATTTAACCCATTCACAAAGTGAAGCTGTGAGCTGCTACCAGTGAGGGGCGCCCAAGGAGCAGTGTGTGGGAACAGTACCTTGCTCAAGTGTACCTCAGTTGTACCACTGTCCTGGGATTCAAACCCATAGCCTTCTGATCACAGAACTCCCTAAACACTAGGCCACCTGCTGCTCCATATTTGTTCATAGTAGCCCAGAATTTGTAAAATGTCATGCAAAATCAAAGGAATCAAATATCTATTTGTAAAGCATTTATTTAGAAAATGTTGATGTTTAAGCTTCTCCCTCAGAGTTATCCCAGTCCTCATCTGATGACATATCAGGTTCTGAGGCCAGATCTGAGAGGGTAAAGTCAGGCACCTGCAAATAATATGGAAGCATGTGCTACTCCAACTTGATTCAGTTAAAGCACAATAGTTTACAGACACATTTCATGTTTCTATTTCCATAATAGCACAGCACACCAGAACCCCAAGCACAGCACAGCTACAACACAATGTTATGTTGATAAGTTTATTAGAAATGTAGAAAGTCCATAACAAAGCAATACATTACACAAGCAAGCACGTTGTGGTTACAACAACTATGACTACACAATCACACCAAAATAAATTGTTTAATTCTTCCTCTGGAGCACTCGACTGAGGAATTAATTGTTAACATCCTGTAGACATTAGATAAACATTAGAAGCATGTTATGTTGAGGAATGTATGTTGCAATCATCTCCACAAGATAAACACAGGCTTAGCTGAAAGCCAGAATGCATTAATGACTTCGAATGCCTCAGGGTTAGTGAACTAGTGTTCCATATCAAGCTGATACATCTATTTCAACTTGGCACTCTCTGCATTTCTGGACTGGGGTCTGTTGGGACTTGTAGTTGGCTCCATGCGGGGGTAAAATGGACCTACCAGCCAGTTAAGGGGCGTGTTGTTGACCAAATAATCCAGGATGTTGTCAATGGAATCTCTCATTCGGTTCAGCTGTGATCGAGTGTTGGTGAGGACAGTATCGGACAGGTCACCCAGAGCAGCAGCCTTGCTGAATCTGGTGTATACCTCCATGGCCACGTGGCCAATGGAGACGGCCTGCTCTTGGATGTTCTGTGGAAGGCCCTGGAGACCAGACAGCAGTGCCAAACAAGTGGTCTGTAGCTGCTGCGTAAGGCCGCGGGCGATGGTCAAGGTGCGTGATTCAATTTGCTAGAGAACAGAAGTAAGAGAAGTGTGAATGAGATCAGTTAACTTTAGGTATCATCACAATGTGTTCTGGTAGCAAAAGGGAAGGAGCTGTTTGTACCTCTGCCTCACTGTCTGTGTCGCTGTCGCTCTCCATGTTACTCTGAGATCGAGCCCTCCAGTCCATTAGCGTGTTCACTTTGTTGTGCACCTTCTGGTTGGCACCATCGATGTTCTTTCTTGTGTATTCAATCTGATGAAGCGAGACAAATCATACATTCAGAGGTTCTTCTGTGCCTCACACAGTCTTCTCTATACGGTGGCTTTAATGACAAAATCTGCGTCTAATTACATGACAAATTAAGATGTTTTGATTTTGCAGAGTTGAGTTCAGATGGCCTAGTGAAAATGTCACTTGTTTTGCTTATTAGTCAAGGTAGCCAGAAAATCGGGGAAGTGCCTAATCCCCTCACATCCTCTCCATTGTTTAATGTTTTACTATTTTCACTGTGACATTTGGGATGTGTTTGTTACAGGCAAATCAAGGAAAGGAACAAACTGTTGACTAATGGGTGTTTCTTCCCAGATCTCATTCAGTGAGGTAGGAAAACCAAAGGCCATATCTCCTGGCTGGCCTGGCCACCTACCAGGTCCATGGCATGGTTCAGCTGGGAGATGGACTCCTGGCTGCGCTCTTTGGCATCGCGAACCTTGGAGACAGCTTTTTGGTATGCTCTCTGTCGCACCTTGGTAGAAAGAGAGCCCAGTCGCACGTAGTAGCTGGCTTCTTCCGTGTCGCTATCAAATCCTTTGGTCAAAGTTGTCTCATGTTCTGTGACAGGAGTGTAAAAGAAATAGTATTGAGAAAATGAGGCTAAGCAGATGCTGTTAAGAAGTCCATGAATTGCGTTTGGAGTGATTTAAACAAAAGATTAGCCTTGAACAAAACATCCTTTGTGCTTTGGGGATGAGCTTGGTCAGATGACCGCTGAATGAAATGGCTTAGCAGCTATTTTCCTAGTAAACAGGCGTAATTCTAAGAACTTGGGGCAGAGCTAAAAGGCTTGCATAACTGATCCATACAAAAAATGAGGCATGTAATCTTGCGAAACAGAATGCTGCGATGAGGAAATCCCCCTTTTAGGAGCATATGACTACAACTAGAATATGCAGAAATAGAAAATTGTTACTTTCAGCACAGCACAGATTTGTTATCTGTTGAGGGATGAAATTAGCACAGTTACAAAACGATACCTCATAACAAAAGCAAGATTACATGAGCATTTAGCGCATACAATCCAAATACATTTTGTTGGCTCCTCCCTCACCTTGCATCTCCTCAGCTTCAGGCAAGTAGCGCTCCACCAGGGTCTCAGAAGTGCTCAGGGCGGTGTCCATGCTGCTGCTCACCAGCCTGCCCACCCGGCTCTCCATGACCGTGTGGACACTGCCATTGACCGCCATCCTCGTTTTCTCCACGCTCTCCTTCACCGCTCCTCTGGTTCTTCCCATCACTCCATTCAGGGTATGAGACACCGTGTCCTTGGCCCCGTGCACAGTTCCAGATACTGCCTCTCTGGCACCACTCACTACTCCTTTAGCATTGGCAACGACCTACAGAACAGTAATGAAAAGGTTCAGCGCACACAAAGAAAGTCCCTGCTATAGGAAAGAGCATGCCAAAAGTAGCAAATCAACACTTTAAACACCTATTATTGATATTGTATCAACAATGATTAGTCTTTGTTGATGGGTAGATATTATTATTGATATAATTTTAATTATTAAGTAATCATTGTGAACTATTCTGATACAAAAGTGATATCTGAAAATGAGGAGCTGTAATGTGGCTGTTAGTGTTTAAGGAGTAATATTTGGCATAATAAAAACAAGGGCATGCGACAGCTCCCTTTCAGACAGAAAACCCTTTAGTCAGGCTTATGTGATTCTGGCTCACCTGTTCAGAAGGCTGGTGAAGAATTGGCAGCCTCTTCTCGATCTTGTCGAGACCCTTACAGGCCAGGTCATTGGCCAGAGAGACTAAAAAAGGACAGGAATAAAAATGAAAGAAAGCTTGTTTTGTTTCAGTGGCACCCTTGTTTGTAAAGGTATTCTCGTGTTTCTTTTCTGTCTTTTGTTACTGTATCCTTATGTCTGATTGGATTTCTTCTACTTATAGTTGCAGCTGCTTGATCTATTATTCTGTAAGAAACTTAGCTTGAGGAAGGTGCTCTAGAAGGAGAACTCAGTATCATTTATTATCGTGACTCAAACCAAACCAGTGGCAGTACTTACTTTGAGGTTCCAGCTTGCCGATGATGGGTAAAGCACTGGTCAGCGCGGCTGTAGTGAGGGATTTCACACCCATCTCTGCAGCCTCACAGACGGACTTGATGTACGGGTAGTTGCCCTTGGTGTTGCAGTACACGTTTGACACGATGTCGTAGGTGGAACTCACCAGTGGGAGATTGGCCACCCGAGTAACCACATTCTAAACCCCAGGAAAAGTTAGAAAAATGTATGTAGCGTAGGTGCACACCCTTTTTGGAACAAGTCATCACTGTTCTTTAATCATTCTGTCATGCTTAACACTAAACTATTGCCTTTCTGTTCTGCCCCAGGCAGTTCTTACAGTTTAAACAGTTAAACTTGGAATTTAACTTGTTTAAATAGGTATTTAAAAGATCCAGTACCATTTTTTTATTTTCATTTATTATCGGAACGGCCAGGCTACTGGGATGAGGATGATTTTTTACCATAGCGTCATTTTTACCAAAGTCATTTTTAAAAACAGTCTCTCAATGCGAAGGAAACAAGCTGTACTTTTAACAAAAAATACACAACTTAAGTAAAAAAGGAATAATTGGAATATTGGAATAAGTTAAGATAACCTTTTTTAGTCCCACGAGTGGGAAATTTGGGAAAAATACATGTAGCACTAGAGAAATAAAACACCCATCGCTGAGGTTTACCTTTGTTTGCCTGTGTAAACTATATCGTTTATTGTGTGGCAATAAACTATATAGTTATTTTTATACAGCTAAAGTTTATCATAAAGTTTACCAGCTTATCACCCTAACTGGCCCTCCAGCATAACAAAACCCTTTGGACTATTTAAGGTGGAACAGAACGGTCGAATGAAGAAGAAACTACCAGGTTTCTGTTTTAGCTACTCACCTGGTTTGTTATTTCCATAGGAGCCATCTTTCACTGAGAGAGAGAGAGAGAGAGAGAGAGAGAGAAAGGGGGTAAAAATGAGATAGAGAGAGAAAGAGAGAAGAGAGAGAGAGAGAGAGAGAAAGAAAGAGAGAAAGGGGGTAAAAATGAGATAGAGAGAGAAAGAGAGAAGAGAGAGAAAGAAAGAGAGAAAGGGGGTAAAAATGAGATAGAGAGAGAAAGAGAGAAGAGAGAGAGAGAGAGAAAGAAAGAGAGAAAGGGGGTAAAAATGAGATAGAGAGAAAAAGAGAGAGAGAGAGAGCAAGAGAGAAAGAGAGAAAGAGGGTAAAAATGAGAGAAAGAGAGAAAGAGAGAGAGAGAAAGAGAGAGAGAGACAGGGAGAGAGAAACAGAAAGAGAGTAAAAGGCACATTTAAATTCTCATTAATGTCAGTTACATGGACTCATTCTAAAACTTCTGGAGAGACAGGGAGAGGATGAAAAGAAGGCAGTGTGTGTGAAGGAAAGCTCTCACCTGTGATTCTGGGTACAGGAGTGTTTCACCCGCTTGCTGAATGCTGGATTTATTCCTCTTATATACTCTCCCACAGGATCAGGCAGCACCTGACCAACAAGAAAAAACAGAAGTAGAGCAAAGGTCGCGAGTGCGTCACTGTTGTGTGTTGACATCACCCCTGGAAACGTCACTTGACTACTGAAGTTCATTTCAGCTTTAAGATGTCGCTTTTTAAAGAAAACAGCTGTCTTTTTACAGAGCAGCTTTACAGACCACCCCCACCACCCCGCCACCAGAGAGGAACTAGGCCTGAATTATAGCATTGAAGCAATTATGCCACTTACAACAAGCTATTATAAAGATCTAGAACTTTCCTGTCATGTTTGGGGCATAAAGTTTTGAGCAAGTAGTGTGTATGTCTCGGAAACCGGGCTGATTCACAGCTGAGCAATTTCCCACTATGAGTGAGCCACAATCAGATGTAGGTAAAAGTTCATACTACATGACACTGACACTTTCATACTTCTTGTAAACAGTGGTGAGTAACGTCTGCTTTACTATCAGCGTCTAGCAGAAAAATACTCCAGTACATTTACTATTCAGTTATAATTGAAGAAAGGAAAAGGAATGACAGGGAAAGTTGCTCATCAATACATCAAGTGATATGCATACACTATATAGACAAAAGTATTGGTATTAGGACATCAATTATTGAATTCAGGGGGCCCCTTTCTTCCAGTGAAGCAATGTTTCAGCATACCAAGACATTTTGGACACTGTCATGTTTCCAACTTTGTGGACAGGCCCTTGTCTATTCCAGCATGTCTGCGCTCCAGTGCATAAAACAAGCTCCATAAAGACATGGCTGGATGAGTTCAGTGCGGAAGAACTTGACTGGCCGCACAGAGCTCTGACCTCAACCCTGTCCAGCACCTTTGGAATGACCTGGAACGGAGATTGCAAGCCAGACCTTCTCATCCAACATCAGTGTCTGACATCATAAACGCTCTACAGAAATAATGGGCACAAATTCCCACAGAAACTCCAAACTCTTGTGGAAAGCCTTCAGAGAAGAGTGGAAGGCACCAACCAACTCCATTTTAAAGTCTGTGTATTTGAATGCATAAGTTTGTAATACAACTGCAGTATAGTTTCGAAGACTGGCTCTCCTTCAGCAAAACTCTCAAACACTGATACAAGGTAAGTGAAACTTCATGTTTGCTTGATTTAATATTAAATAACTTATTCTGTCACTTTCGGATTTACTTTCATCCTATTTGAACATACTTAACTTGACCTAAGAGTGCTTGTTTTTCCTTTTTACCCTCATGCCTAGACCTGATTAAAACTCATCCCCTATTCCAGCGAGGCTACTTTGATTACATGCTTCTTTGAGAATTTATTTTAAAATACTTTTGTTCATATTTAGCATTTTAAATGGACAAGCACCTTCATACATTTCAGAGATTTGACAGGTCCTTAAGGTTGTCATTCAGATCTATGAAAGATGCAATATAACTACATTTGATGATGATGATAATGATTATTATTATTGCTGTGGAACCAAAAGTTACATCCCTAAAATAGTAACATTACAGGAGGTGGAAGAAAAGTTTACAATTTCCAGTGTAAGTTGATGCAGGATTAATGCAGTATTTTATTCTAAGTAATTTTGCACCATTTCACTTGGTTTGTCTGACATGAAAATCTGACTCAGTGTAACCACAGATGGTCTTCTCAGATGATGAAAAGACAAAAACTGAGCAGACACACTATTAAAATTCCTGCGTTTGACTGTTTTAGTGTTGAGTATTGAAACATCTCCGTTTTGGGGAAACTTTGGGTTCATGTTTTAAATGCAGTTTGAATTTTCCTCTATTGAGTCAGATAACCACATAGTTGTTAGTCAAGCTTTTTAGGGACACTAGCAGAAATCAAAATGGAGGGTGTTTACTGCCATCCAGATCCATGTTATACAGTGAAAGCTGTGGAACTGGAGTCATAACTAAGCATTCAGCAGCAGCCAGGTTATGGAGATGACTCAGTGACCTTCCTCTTCTATTCCACTTCATCACAGGTGCCTTTAGACTATGATCTGATGATATGGCAAGTGATTTCAGCACACATTTATAGATTCATTCAACCAAAGTGTCACTATCAGGAGGTAGAACAGGGCAAAGTGCACTCTGACTGCATCATCATGATATGTTTTATAGCATGATGTCATCTAAAACTAACGGTGAAGTACAAATATCAAAGCAAATCTCATTCTCTTTTGGTTGTTTTGGCTGTTTAGGATTTCATCAGTTATTTAATTCAGTTATACATTAAAATTAATGAATATTTCATATTCATTAGTGACCTTGGTTAAAATCTGTCCCTGTGTGAACTGTGGCATGAGAAGATCCAAACCCTGACATTTCTCTTTTGGGAACTTACTTTTAGATGCTCTTGTGTCATTAAATCTTTACATAAATATTTGCTTTCTTTTGCCATTGGGCTAACATAACTGATAAGCAACAGTGACATTTTATTGGTTGCACCACATAGTCTATTGCAGCTGCTATGGTTCAATGTCCTCAAATAAACTTTTGTCCTCTCAGCAGAACTTCCTCTTACAAATCTTCACACACTATACAGACGGGAATAAGCTGTCCTGTTTGGAGTCAATAGATAATGCTTCCCTGCTTAATAGTGTTAAATGCAGTGCTTGTTGAGGTTTTTTACAGTGAAATACATAATTAGAAAATCAAATAAAAAAGTAATTTAAAGTTCACATATCAAAGTTTGCTGTAGTACGTAAATATTGTTGCATTTTCAAAATGTGCCATTCACTCTGCAGGCTATATATAAGGGACTTAACTGCAAAAGCAGCCTGTACAGCATTCAGTGCTTTCATAGTTTTTTTTCATGCACGTCAGGTGCTTTCACGCCCGTCAGGTGAATTGGGGATTCTAAATTGACCATAGATGTGAATGTGTGAGCAACTGATTATAGAAAATGAATGAATTATGAATATAGCTTTTTTCACAGTACAGAGTCCGAGTACTAAATCTCATGTGACATACTGTATGCAAAAGTGTGGGAACTGTTAACAAAGTTAACAAAGCTGACTCACCTTCACAAAAACAAAAACAGCAAATGTTTATATTTAGGGTAACATCTTAACTCTGGTCCCAACACGAACCTCAATCCAAACCTTAACTGTCAGTCCCAACACGAACCTCAATCCAAACCTTAACTGTCAGTCCCAACACGAACCTCAATCCAAACCTTAACGGTCAGTCCCAACACGAACCTCAATCCAAACCTTAACTGTCAGTCCCAACACGAACCTCAATCCAAACCTTAATGGTCAGTCCCAACACGAACCTCAAACCAAACCTTAACTCTGGTCCAAACACAAACCTCAATCCAAACCTTAACTCTGGTCCCAACACTAACCTCAATCCAAACCTTAACTGTAGTCCAAACATGAACCTCAATCCAAACCTTAACTGTAGTCCCAACACGAACCTCAATCCAAACCTTAACTCTGGTCCAAACACAAACCTCAGTCCAAACCTTAACTCTGGTCCCAACACGACCCTCAGTCCAAACCTTGTCTCTAGTCCCAACACTAACCTCAGTCCAAACCTTAACTCTGGTCCCAACACTAGCCTCTATCCAAACCTTAACTGTAGTCCCAACACAAACCTCAGTCCAAATCTTAACTCTGGTCCCAGCCCCAACCTTAACCCAAACCTTTACTCTGGTCCCAACACTAACTTCAATCCAAACATCCACCCTAACCTCATCCCAGACCTTAACTCTGGTCCTAACCCTAATATTGCTGAGTTTCAGACAATTACACAATTTGAACATCATTTTCAGTTTCAGTCTATTTGAGAACATACTGTGAAAACTACAAGGGTGACTGTAAATTACCACAGGGCTGGTTAATTTTCTAAGAGGACTCTTGGCCCAGGAATGAAGCAAAAATCCATTATGGAACTGAAAGATCCTACAGGTGGCAGCAAACAGCTGTCTTCCTCCATATTAGAAGAAGTTTACATCAGATAAAAATGCCTTTTAGTGATCTCAGATTGGCTAGGGATACTTTTACAAAAAAAACAACCCTGTCTGGAGGATTAAAGCCTGCGGTATTAGGTTAATTCAGCATGACGAGGGAATAAGCTGAAGAGAAGAATTTACAGCATTCAGCTAATCTTAATATGAGTCAGCTAGGCCACAAATAAGACAGTGTGGACAAGAGGCTTAAAAAAACAACAAACAAACAGTAAATAATCTGAAATTTCCTTTAGACACTCTCAGGATCCCCACACAATGGTATCTCCATGAACGACTGTAACTGGTGCAGTGGTCTGGTGGTTAGGGAGTTTGGAAGGTTATGGGTTTAAGAAAGAACTCCCCACTGTTCACACTGTGTGCTGTGGTCATGTGTGACTGTAGAGGGCCACTTAACTTTAGCATTTATTTTTGACAAGGGATGCCCAAGGTGTGGCCCCTGTCTGCTCTGGCCTGCCAGAAAGTAACCATACCTTTACACCCTGCGCAAACTTATTTTTAAAGTAAAGTGGCCCCTTATAGACAGAAGTGAACACACCACAGCGCACAGTGTAAAATTCTTTCTCTGCATGTAACCCATTCACCACATGAAGCAATGGGTTGCCACCCACGAGGGGCACCCGTGGAGCAGTGTGTGGGGATGGTACCTTTCTCAGAGGTGCCTCAGTGGTTCCACCAGAAGTCCTGGGATTTGAACCCACAACCTACAGAGGCAACTCCCTAACCACCAGGCCACCAGCTACCCCATATAACATTTAGTTATATAAAAAAAAATAATAATAAAAATAAAAAAACATTAACTTTGTGGGCACTGCAAGATTTCAATCCATGATGATGATGTGTGTTACCAATGGTGTTCTTGACTGTGGTCCCAACTGCCTTCAGATCATTAACAAGCTCCTCCCGTGCAGTTCTGTGCTGATCCCTCACCTTTCTCATGATCGTCCTCACCCCATGAGGCAAGATACTGCATGGAGCTCCAGACT
>JBBPCX010000011.1:14890643-14923248 GCA_037974365.1 Hydrocynus forskahlii
GACTTCAATTCTGTTTCCTGACATTCCAATTCAATTCCAATTCCATTTCCTGTCAGCTGCATGCAATTCCAATTCCAATTCCATTCTAGGAAGTGAATTGGAATTTACCATTCATTCTCAATTCAATTCATGAATGGCCCCAACCCTGGTGGGTTCTTCCACAGTGCTGGTGAGTTTGTGGAAGTAGCGTGTGATGTAACACCAAATGTTGGATCCTAGAGAAATTGCTGTGACTTAGTGTGGCAACTGAATGTATGAGTTAATGACTAAGGGAATCCAGTAGTCACACTCCCAAAACGGATACCATTTTTATGCAGTACAACATAAACAAGGAGGTTTAATGCTGTTAAAAAAACAATAGTGAAGTAATGACACTGGAGACACATTAGGTGGAATAACCCTCATTATTGTGAAAAGAACCCTGATGTGGTGTTAAAACAGACCCCATCACCGTAAATGTAAAAATAATAATTATAATGATCTCAAAATGAATTCTTCTTTCCTTCTTCTGATCTGATTGAAGGCCATGTGACACAAACGTGCAATAAAGTAAGGTTGTTTCTGATTACTTTGTACCTCAAGTACAGACTCCTTTTCTTGGAAGGTCTGCTTTTGCCGTGATACTCTTGAGGCAAGCTGACCTGTGATTTCAGCAAGATCACAGGTCAGCTTGCCTCAAGAGTATCGACTGTAGGTGTGAGACTCTGCATTTTCACCTGAATCATAGTTATAATGAAATAATACACCAAATAGTCTTTGTTCATTTGCATTTTAAAACAGGATATATTCGATCCGTGTAACCATAAAAGGGCCAGTGGCTGAAAATAGCTATGGGAAGTGGCATGGTGAAAATAGTTTGTGATTGTTGAGTGAGAAGTTTAAAAAAGTCGACTACATCCATAGGAAAACTTGTAGAATGGGACGGAGCAGTGGTCGCTTAAAACTCACAGTTACGTAGTCATTTCTCTGTGGCCTTTGGCACTACCTGGTGCGAAATGTATTCTGGAAACTTGATTAAAAAGTCCCCTCCTGATACATAAAACTCACTCAAGGACACTTCAGAGTTTATGATCTGTAGCTCTCTACATGCAGCTTTTGGGTTGTGACTGATTACACTTCACAAGTCTATCAAAACTCTCTGACCAGCTTCCTCCTCGCTCTTCCATCCAGTTTGGAGGGACAGCCTGACCCGAGAAGGGTACTAGTAGTACCAAACACTTTCCACTTCTTAATTACAGACTTTACTGTGGTCCTATGGATTAATAAGGCCTTTAATTTTTTTTGTATCCACCTCCAGTCTTGAGGCCGTCCACAACTTTATCCTTGTTTGCTTTCAGTTGCGCTACCAAGGACTGATCACAGGTGGAAGCCAATTAGTTTAGTAACACCTGACTGAGTTTATGAGTAGTTTTTTTCTTGGGTGAAAACTGGAAAAATGTTTTTGTGTGTGTCTTCATTTCAGGCTGCAAAGCAACAAAACTTGAATATTTGGAAGGATGTGATTTCCTTCTACACCCACTGTACTCTAGATCACAGATTGTCCGAAAAAAACCCAATGCATTTACATTTATCCTCCTACAGCCTACTGCATTTTACCTCTGCTCATTCAGGCTGAAGTTCCAAGTTCCAGTTTTTTATATGAGACCCTCAGATCAGAGGTAATTTACATATATTGCACTTCAGCTGCGATTACACAAAATGTGATAGCGAGCTGTGGTCAGAGAGTTTGGGGTTGATAAGGGTCGCCACCTCTGGGATAATGGCTTCTGGGCTGATCGGACGGTAGAGGGTGCTCCCAACCAGCATAATGTGAATGGGTGTATGTTCCGCTTTTGTGCAAAATTGTAATTGAAACAGTGATTGTGTTTTTTTTTACAGACAAACACACTCGTTGTCTCAAGACAGAACAGTATAAAATATTTCAACACTACTGTAATACTTTAAAATGCTGTTTGGCTGCAGTTACAGGACTTTCTAAGGGTGACTTGTACACTGGCATTTATGCTGCCTTCACGTACTATGAGAAATATGATTCCTTTCCAGTTGTAATTTGGAAATTACGAGTACGTTGTGTTCAGGTGCTTGTCGTAGTGAAGACAAAACATGGCGGACCCACAGTTTGTCTTGAGCTGTTACTTGGGCAAAACAATTTTAGACTTCTCCCTCCCGCTGATACGGGTTGGGTCATCTCCTGGTCCCAGAAAATCATGTTGTCACTGGCGTCCGCAAAGTACAAGGGGGCTATCCTTGACTGACACTACTGCTAGCATAGGGTAGGTAAAACCAAACAATAACGGTATGTCTAAAAATGACATTAGGTGTAAGCCCAGATGTCATTAAAATGGTGCATGTCACAACATTGTATAGGCTGCAAACTATTTGCTAACAACAATAAAAAAACATTTACAGGTGCAACGCTTCCCATTCATTCCCCAGTGGAAATTACGACGTGAGGGGGTGTTCATGTGCAGTTTTCAAGTCGGTTTCTGGTATTTACCATAATTCCCATAGGATGTGAAGGTACCATTAGAACACACAGCCCATCAACCAATCAACTCTCAGAAAAATGAGAAATGCTGTTGTTTCATTTAATTACATGAATTCTTCTACTATGTTCCTGGACGAAAAAATAAAAAAAAAACATTTTAGCCACCTAGCCCAGTCTTGGTACATACAGTATGTGGTTTTGTCCCATTGCGCCCCAGTCAGTAAGGCTTTGTTTACTCATTTTTGATACAATGGTAACAATAGATATAAATCATAAATTGCCTCTGGACTGCCCCTCAGTCAAATATAATGTCAGTTATCTCTCATAGTAGAATAAAAAACCTAGCAAAAATAACGTAAACATTCCAAAACCACATCCCAGCTGGGTTGCTCTCCTAATTTGTGTCCCACCCTGGCAAAGAAAATGGTCTGGTGCGAAAATAACAGTGCAATTTTATTGCATACAATTCATCTCAAGTTACAGTGCACACAGTATGTAAGAAAAGACATACATAAAATAGTGCATTTTTTAGCTATAAAGTCTCATGTCTCGGGACCACAGGAATGAGGCGCAGATGCAGGCGTTCATATTCTTGCTTTTATTTAACATTTACCAAAACAGGCAGGCACGAGGGCCTACAAGCGAATAAACTTTCAACTGAAACTTGTCCCCATAAAGAAGGTCCGACACACAACCATGAACACAAACCCTTTAAATATCTACAAAACAAAACCACAAAACCAATGAACAGACACAAACACTTTATCCTAACTCAACCCAGCTGTGACTGATACAAGTAAACCCCATTAACCGTTTTGGAAAAAAAAAGAAGTCCAAAACACAAAAGTGACACAAAGATGGCCTCTTGTGGCCACTGGCCGGGACATAATATTAAATAAAAGTTTAAAGACTGTAGAAAGCAGTTAAATATTACAATGTTAATTTGAATACTATTAGCTAAAAATAAATGGCCTATACACATAAATACAAAACTATTCTGTAGCAAAGACCCTAATAATTACCACATTAATAATTTCTTTAATGTGTCAAACCTATGATCATAAAAAAAATTAAATCATTTAATAAGGTCTTTTTGGATTACACCAAAATAGCTAAACAGGGTCACTAAGGTTTCTAAAACACAGTATATGGACAAAAGTATTGGGACCATTACACCAACAGGGACTTTAATGACAGTACATTAAAATACATAGACTTTAATACGGAGTTTGTCCCCACTTTGCAGCTACAACAGCTTCCACTCTTCCTGGAAGTATTTCCACAAGATTTTGTAGTGTTTTTGTGGGAGTTCGTTCTGTAGAGCATTTATGAGATCAGGCACTGATGTTGGATGAGAAAGCCTGGCTCGCAATCTCCGTTCCTCTTCATCCCAAAGGTGCTGGATGGGGTTGAGGTCAGGACTCAAGTTCTTCCACACTGAACCCATCCAACCGTGTCTTTATGGAACTTGCTTTGTGCACTGGGGCACAGTCATGATGGAATAGAAAAGGTTCTTCCCCAAACTGTGTCGGCAAAGTTGGATGCTTGGAGTTGTCCAAAATATCTTGGTCTGCTGAAGCATTAAGACTGTCCTTTACTGGAAGTAAGGAACCACTTGAATTCAGTAATTAAGAGGTGTGACCAGATCCCAGCAGATTCACTATTAAGTCAGAATCGCCTCAAACTTTTCCAGGTTGCGCTGTATGTCCTCATCCAAGCACTTCTCTATCCGACTCCTTACCAGCTGTTTCAAGCTCATGTAGAAGGCTTTGGCCCAGCGGCTGTCCACAGTGCGAATAGATATGTCGCACACCTTTTGCAAGAATGGCACCAACTTCTCACTGCTACTGACCTCACATCTCTGAAGAACCCATTTGGCCCAGCCCTCCCACATACTGTCCTCTGTGAAGGACACACTGAAACACTGGCCAGGACAGAGGCTGTTGAGCCGTGCTCCCTCATCATCATTTACATTGTTCCCAATTGCACTGAATAAACAAACAAACAAACAAGCAAGCAAGCAAATAAATAACCGAGAATTTGTTTGGTTTGAGACCTTTTTAAACAAGTAATTTGATTTGTTTAACTGCCTTATAAAGAATCCTATATTAAAGGGTCCATATCCAATTTTTTAAAATATTTTTTAATTGAGGTCCAGCTACAATGTTTGTGTAACTTATGTACCAAAGACAGAAATTATTCATTCTAATACAGCTATTTTCCAACCTCTCTTTTTAATTTAGAATGAAACAGACTGTATTTGTTAGTGGATCTTTAAGACTGAAATATGTAAATAAGCTCTGGTCTCACTGGCTGTCCTGTAATGTGCCTCAAACATAAAGCAGTCCAGAAACACTCCTTACAGTTTCAGAGTGAATGGATAGAACTGAACTGCAGTAGACTATAGAGGCCTATATATGTAAATATGTTGGTTTTTTTGTGACTTCACCAAAAATGAATTCAAAATGTGCTGTTTTTACAACTTTCAAAAATAGATTGTATGGACTGGAAAGTTAACGATGCATTTTAAAACCACATTAACATACTCCATCAAATTCTTTTATTTCCAAAAATAGGATTTCAGAAAATTCAGTTTTTCACTACGTGAGCATGAAACATGCGATGAACTATTCTTCACTTACACGACTCTCCTAAGAGGAGATGGCATGAAGGCACTTAATGATGACAGGCCTGCGAAGCTGACACTGTTCCCCTCCATCCTGAGCAAAAAACTTGCTTAATATTCAGTAAAGGTACTGTATCTTTCATATTGTAACCTTCATACTGTCTAATATTTAATATATAATCCAGTGAAATAAGCTAACATGAATAGACCAAGACCAAGGTGACCATTTCCACTCACCATATTTCATTCAATGTTTGCTTGACCTTTAGGGCGTCTATGAGCATGGAAAATTCCTCATCACCAATGTCAGTCCATCCTATACTGTGTGTGTAAGGAAGCTATTTCAGCAGCAGAACATTTTGGATGGTAATTGGGAATAAGATGGTTAAAAAGTAAATCACTTACCCTAATTCCTTCAAAGTGTCCGATGCTGCCACAACATCTGCAACCACCTTAACTGCTTCCATGTCCAGCCTGTTTTCTCCCAGCCTATGAAAGATAGGACATTAGCCCAGGATGTGTGTTCATTCTGACTCGCAACTAGCAAGTTATAGAACCTCACACCTCATCAATTAACATCATACCAACTGCAGGCCTAAATCCTCACACTCTTGCCTCAAGCATCACTGAGCAGTCAGGTAATCTCAAACAGATTTGCTAATACTGTTTCTGACACTGTATGACACACTGTTATCTATAAAATGGACATGGTTGCAAGGTTGAAAACAGTTTTGTCCATTTTTGTGGACAATGGAAATTGTAGAAACTATATAAGAACATTGGTAAGACTACTTAATAGCCTGGCACAGTTTGAGACAAATGTGTGATCACTTGTTAGCTATGTTAGCCCTGTAGCTTTAGTCCAAAACTAAAGACGGAAGACACCAAAAATGTCTTGTCTGACATTACATACATTTTAGTTCACCTTCAAGGCAAGATAGTACTTTGGTTTTGTCAACCACTTTTCAGATTTTTAGCTTTGCATCCAATTTTGTGCCTCATTTGAAATGTAGTCTGGACCAAAACACTGGACTGCGTACTAAAAGGTACACAATGAAACTTTAACAGTGTTAACTACATCAGCCTCTTTTATTTAAAAAATGGAAAACTTGTTTTTTAATGATATGGGTTCTCCATTCACAACCAGAAAATCTCAACTTCTGGAAGAATCACATTCATGAAATTACACCTGATTGTTTCTTAAAATATTGTGACGAGCCGACAGTCACACTGGCTCCCATGAGCGCTTGCGGGCCAACACGAGTGGCCAGTTGGCCCAGTTATGTGTGTTTTGGGGACATTAGAGGGGGGTAGAGGTGTGTTCTGTGTTTATGTGTTGTTATGTGTGTTTTATTGTGTGTGATAATGTGTAATTGAACCGGCAAGCCAGTCACCCTCCTGTAGAATGTTAGCTGCTGGAGTGAGGGAGGCAGGCGAGACAGCAGGCATTTGTTAGAATTAGGTGTAATGCTGGGCTATGCTAGTTAGGGGCATAGTACACCTAGGCAAGTCTGGGCTTGAAGCTGAGGTTAGATTGGGCCCAAAAAATGACACCTGACCCTATTCGAGCCCATGCACCTTGTGTCCGAGCCCAGCCCGGCCTGACATATTAACTGTAATTATCAACCCGAGCCCGATTAAACCCGACGGTTTTTAATACGTGGGCCATTATAATACACGTCCTCAGGTGTGGGTGCATTCGTAAACTGATACTCCGAGCGCTTGATCACGGCCCGGCCCGTGTTCGGGTTTGGGCATAGAATCTAAACTCTAGTTTGAAGGCTGTGAAACTTACAAATAAAAAGACTGCTGCTTTGAGAAACCAGCATGTTCTCTCCTTCTCTTTCATCGCTCGCCACAATATTCTCAATAAAATAATACAATTCTAAAAATTTGGTTTGTAAAATGCTTTAGTCACATTTCTAACATAATCCAAAGGTTAGATTTCCATTATATCTATTCTTTAAAAACATGACCTTATTCACTTGTGGTGTTTTGTCTATAGTATTTTTTTTTTGTTAACTCACCAAAGTTTCTCACATCTTAGCAAGTAGGGCTGTAGGTCTCTTAGGGCTTCGGCACTGATGTTTGTCCCGGTCAGGTCCAGCTCTGATATAGTGAGCTGGATCTCACTGAGAAAGTGTTTAACAGCATTGTAGTCCGTGGTGGAGAGGGTGACGTCACTGAGGTTAATGCGCAGACACTGCAGCTGGAGATCCTGCATTAGTAGAACATCTTGTTGCTCCAGAACACAGTGCAAGTGAGTTAGGATGTAAGCTCCGTTCTCGCACAAGCTTCGGGTATCTGATATGAGTCGCGCCCTGAAGGACTGCACTTTATCCTCCTGTGGTTTAAACCCAATATTTCTGGAGAGCAGTGCTTGGTTCCTCTCTGAGAGAAGACCAGATAGGAATCTGGTAAACAGATCCAGGTTCCCTGGCATACCTTCTGTGCTGTAGTCAGGGCCAGAAGCTAATGTCTTTGATAAAGGTACATCTTCCATGGAGGAATAAAGTGCTGCAAAAAACTCCTGGACTGTGAGGTGTGTAAAGGAGTAAACATCCTCCGTGCAGCCAGGTTCCTCAGTGGATGTCTTGTCCAAGAAGGTGCTTAACAGGGTGCAGTTTAGTATTTCATCATCGCTGCTATAAAACAGAGTTTCCTGATTCAAGAGCTTCTGATATGCTAATCTGCCAAGCTTTAACAGGATTTTTTGGAGATGCTCTTGATGCTGCATGCCACTGCTGTCATTTGGCGATTCAATTCGATTCTTTGTGTGGGACTTGACCAGTGCCAGTAGATACTGCACATAAATGTCTGTCATTGTCCTGGGAATGGCTGTGGACAGGCAGTTGTTCTCTTTCAGAATACTACAGATGATGTGGCAGAAGGCTGGTATGTAGCAGAGAGTAAGCAGTAGTTCATTTGCCACCACAATGTCTAACATCTTAGAAGCCAGCATCTCATCTTGGAAGAAACGGTGGAAGAAATCACGGATCTCCACAGTGGAGAACCCAGTGATGACAACAAAGCAGTCAACGGCTCCGACAGGGATGTAGCTGACAGCCATGGGCCTGCTGGTTACCAACACCGAAGCTCCTGGGAGGAGTTCTCCCTGCATTAAGCTGGACACGACCTCCACTACCTTACCCTCGTCATCAAGCTCTGTCAAAAAGACATCCGCATCGCATGCCTTGTAGTGTTTGAATTCATCAAAGCCGTCTAGAATGATCAAGAGTCTGGTGTCATTGTCCGCGATGGTGTCTAGATGTTCAGCAAGGTGTCTGTTCTTGCGAAGGATCAGTTCTCGAAGGCTGACTGGCTTCCCAATGAGATTCAGGTCTCTGAAAGTCAGATGAATGACGAAGTCAAAAGACTGATGCTCTTTGTTGTTGCTGAAATCGCAAAGTATCTTCTGAACAAGGATGGTTTTGCCTATACCTGCTACCCCGGTAACTAAAATCTTCTTTGCTGGACGCGTACCTGCTTTACTGGAAAACAGCCGGGCTGGTTTTATCAGTCTTTGCCCCACAGCTTTTTGCTGAAGGGAAATACGCTGCTGTCCAAACGTTAAAAGTTCATGCCTTTTGATCTCTAAACTATGATGGCCCTTGACGATCAGCAGATTGACATAGTGTTCAGAAAAAGCGATCTTCTCTCCATGCCGCGTGTTATAAAAGAGCATACTCTCGCTCCTTCGTTTCAGGACAACTTTATGCTTTGCTATGAGCTTTTGGTATTCTGAAAGACATGAGAGAACAGTAGAGCTGAAAACATTACATACATCAGAAGGGCCTTAACTTTCAAGTACTCATGTTCGTACTCAACTTCACTTGTTCCAAATTTCAAAACGTACAATCCCTTAATCTTCTTTTATACATCAGTCTCACAAATACAGAAGTTTCATAGTAGATACTGAATAGTATCTGATATCTGTAAATGGCTTTTGCTCTGATTGACTGCCCTGTATTTTGCCTGGGGTTAAAATGCTGAAAAATGGATTCACATAAATGGGTTGATGTTTGTGACATCACAAAAATAGGGAATTTAAAACGGGTGGTTTTGCTGCTTATTTTCTATATATGACCTATTTCCTATTATAAACATAGGAAAAAAAGCTAAATATTAATAAAATGGTTGTAAGAGTTGTCATTTAGTTACTTACCTGTTGTCTGTTTTGGAACCTGATCGTCAGCCTTCGTGTTGGGCTCTCTGAGGTCTCTAATGAGAGAAATAAAGATTCCAGCTGCCTCTTCTCCCTTATAATCCAGTATATCCAGTACCTTGCGGACCTTTCCACGCGGCCCCTTTTCATATTGGACCTCCTCGCGATCATCTCTAGTGAACATGCTTTTTGCGATCAGTTGATCAACAAGAGAATCTATGTGCCACTCAAGCTTGTCAACAAGAGAGACACGTCGCTCCCTGAGGTTATGCAGGCAGGGTTCATCTCTCTCAGGCGGTGTCATAACAAAACTATTTCTTCATTCAGACGGCAGAAAAAAAACAAAACAACCCAAAAATCCTACCCTTTTGGTTGCATCAGATTTTTTCCATAAAAAAACGCTTAATAAATAACTGAACTAGGTTTTATTCATTTATACCGTTTGTCTCAACTGACTGCAAAGAACGTTACGGAAAGATAGCATATCTCCTTACGGCAACATGCTCTAAATGAAAACACCCAAAAACAGGAAGTCTGAGCTGCTGCACTGACAATGACAAAGACGGTTAAGTGGCACAGCTGAGGTTAACTGCTGCTGCCAACTACTGCTGAGACATGTTTTCTTTGGTATACACACCATTCCCTGTTTAACTGTGGTAAACCAAAAGTACATTTACAACAAAGAAAGGATTTAATGCACTTTATTATCTGACAGGCAACCTGTTACTAATGATGAGCGCTGGCACAGAAAGTCTAGGCTGAGACATTTGCATGCACTGATTTTTCTACAGTTTGAACAGACCAAAACAAAAGTGCACAAACAACATCATCATTTTCATTTACAGATCAATTGCACGTGAACAAATGAAATGAAGTAATAAATAGTTCTATAAGACAGCTAGCAATAAAAAGATAAAAAGTAAAAAAATAAAATCACTCACTCCTCCCAAAAAACGTATTTTCAGCAGTATTTTCTTGAGTGTGGGAGGAAAGGGGGTTTGCTTAAAGGGCCCATATCACATAAAAAGGAATTTCCCTCACATGTAGAGCGTAAACAAGGTTAAAGTTTCCAAACGTACCATTCCCCCCAGTCCGTAGGCTCTATATATTTTGAACAAAACAGGCCTTGAAAAGTATTTGGACATTTGTTCTATACTTAAAAAGCTTCATTGGGTTGTGAAATAAAATGTCAAACCAAGGGGCATTTATTTCACACAGGCTGATGTAAGACTATTATATTCTTTTTGGTTTTCATATAGCAGCTGGTGTTTCAGATCATTTGAGCAATTTCTGTTCATCTTCAGTGCTTCTGTACACGATCCCATCAGTGACAACAAGCTCACTGAAACCAGGCTTTGACATTTTCACAACTGTGCTTTACAGCACCCTAAGTGTTTTTCTCTGAACCAAAGATCATTTTGTTACATATTTTGTGTAGCAACCTATAACATCAAGAGAACAGATAAATGGTTAATGTGTCCAAATATGTTTTGGGACCACAGTATGTACTTCATATACCAGTAAATGGCACAGTGACATAAAACTGATATTTCATTCAGACAGATAAAGAAAGGTTGGAAAATGGGTCAAGTAAAAATGAACGATGTCTCATTTTGGTACATAAACGCACCCAAATATTGTAAGTGGGCCTCAGGAAGATAAAGAAAATACAAGAAAAAGGGTAGGATATGGACCCTTTAAACATTCAGAATTTCAGGCTGAAGGAATATGCTGAAAACACTTCAAGGTGACATTTAGTAAACAACGTAAGCGAAAGTCATTGATTGATCTGGGGGGTTTTGGGACGTGTGTGATTTTTTTCCCCCTAGACTGTATGTGTAGATAGAAGTCTTTGTTTCCTCTAAAGCACTTGATGAATGAAATGAAGACCACCTTTCACCTCACATATTAACTAACAGTGACAGCTGGTGAAATAAAGACTAGGTAGAACCATGTTATTGATAAGTGGTTACACTTTAGACAAGAATTGGAGGACATACTGACAACCACAATCTGTAAAAGAGTGACATAAAAATACAACCAAATAATAATAATAATAATAATAATAATAATAATAATAATAATAATCAAGCCACATTTTAACATGGACCTGGAAATCAAGAGTGCAAACTATAAGGGTTCCCCTTTCACTATTAAGTGAAATATTATTGTAATACTGGGCCATTGGATCATTTGTTTTGTAATAAGACTAAAGAGAAGATGACTACAGGTCTCATCACTGATGATTCAAATGCAGCACAACCTTAGCATTAGTGAAGCAAAACGCAGAGAAAATTCGCTTCCACTTAAGGAGTTTCTACTTTAGTTATCCACTAAAATCTTATTGTTGAGTGTACCATAGATACATTTGGTCTTGCCATATTAAAAATAAACTGTTTTTTTTTGTTTTTACTGAAAACAACTATAACACCAGAAAACCCTTGTGGACATTCCTTTGTGACTTAAGGCCACTTTGGTTTTTGTGAGGATGAAGTGCAATCCAGTGACTTTCAACACGTCTCGCATCTCTCTGGACCATCAGAAAGGCAGTCAATGCAAAAACAAAGACAGAGGGAAACAAAAATATGCTTGAATCAAAGCCTTCACTGAAGTCTAATTATGATCAATGTTCATTAATAACAATTTGCGTCCAGTCTAGTGCCCATGCACTCTGGTCATGGAGTTCGTTAATGGATTTAATCACTGCCACTGACATTCTCCAGTCCCAGTGTCCGCAGCCCTTCAGATCCTGGCCCTGGAGACAGGTCATGCGCTGGGTTGTATGGAGGAGTTTTTTTAGGTTCTGGATTAGTCTCCGCCTCTGTCCTGTAGTCCTGGAAGGGTCTCAGGTGTCTCTGCAGGACCAGCAGCAGCGTGCTTTGAACTGGGGTAGAGGACACAATTCCAGCTGTCGGACCTTTTCGCAGTACCTGGTGCTGTCCCGGCATTCACCTGTGAACACAATAGCATAAAAACATGCTTTATTATGATTTCCAGTACAGTCACTGTTGTTGATGGTAGACTTTTAATATCCTGGTGGGCCTCAGCACAGCAGAGTAGTGTTCAAATCATTTTTGTTCTGCCAGACTAGAGACGCGGCTACTAAAAGAATAAGGGAAATACGTAGACCATTGTAAGTTATTCTAGATAGGAGGACCTGCTAAAGTTAGCATGTGCTCGTAACCTTTTTGAACTGTCACTAACACAATGTCATTAGACTGCTTAATGTGCTGACAGATGAACACTGGATAATTGTGTTACAGGGTCCCCTCGCAAAGTTGCAGTTCAGAGTTTGCGGCCTCAGTCGTTTGCTGTTTTTTTCTCAGAACCGAACTAATAATTGTTTGTGGAGACCCTGGCAAATGCTGATTGGCTGCTGCCCTGTGACGCATCTCTGGCAGATGCAGTCCAGCATTCCCGCATCATAACAGTTTCCCACGTGTAGTTTACCTTCACATTTTTTTAAGGGTAATGTTTTAAGCTGAGTTTAAAATGAAATTTAGGGAGCATATTTGGGGGCACATTTAGGGTTTAGTCCAAAAAAATAGGTTTTCGCAATTCGTGGGTGCTCTTGGAATTTTGGGGGTTGACTGTACATCAGCTAACAGACACCCAGGCTGGACAGCATCGTGTTGACAGATGGGGGGTATCCTATCCACCCAGAGAGAACCAAACCAACTGAGCTTTCATGGATTCTCAGCCACAGATGGCTGCAACACCAAAGAAGATCAAACTTTAGTTCAATTTAATATAATTACCATGCTTGTTGTTCATAATACTCTGTGTTAGTAATATTAGCCAAGACTGTACGATTCGTTTTTCACTGTTCAAGGTTAATATGTTAAAGATTTTATATTAAAACGTTTTAATATTTTAAAAAATTGTAAAAATGATTAAACGTATTTTCTGTGAGTATGAGAGAGTGGAGATACAGGAGGATGGCCGAGCAATGCCAGCTGAAGATAACGATTTTCTTTCTGATTTTCAGGTGCGAAAACGCCCATAATTAAGTTGGGACTGCAGCCTGGAATGCTGTAAGGATCCAGTAACCAAATCTCCGTTCTTTTATCAATAATGTTTATCAAAAACAAACCCAAAACAAACATTTTAAGTTTATAAAAAACTTAAAAAAAAACCACAAGAATTCTGCTTTTATTGTAAGGTTGTATCATGTTTTACTGGCAAAAACACACTTTAAAGGAAAGCTGAAAGAATGGTACACATTTACAGGCTGTTCGTACCTCTCCCGCAGGACAGAATGTTGCAGCGCTGCCAGCTAGCAGGCCGAGGCCTCCAGGCACAGTGATACTCTCGACCTGACTTCCCGCTCCGCCGGTGCACACACATAACGTGACGTGACTGGAACCCATGGCGACCACAGGTGGCAGTGCACTGTGTCCATGGACCGACTCTCCAGTGCAGAGCGCAGGCCTCCGTGGTGCAGTTTCGGTGGGAGGTGGGCCTGAAGGGTATGAACAAAAAAGTTTGTAAGAAGACTCGAGAAAGATAAGATATTAAAATACTGAACTTTCTGAAAATATTTTTTACACTGAACTTGCCTTGACTGACTGCTGCACATTCGATGTGCCACTCTGGAGCTGTTCTTGCTCTGGCAGAACACATGCCTGTGCTGCAGGGCCTGCTGCGGTCCGACACACTGCCCATGGCACTGGGTAAGGCACATTATTATTGTCAAAATCCTTAAAAAGGTATTTAACACAGATCACATTACAGGCCATAACAGATCAGCTATATTTCTACTTTTTATTATTGCAATTTCATTACAAATTTCTGAATTTTTTCAGTTACTTCTTCTTTCACTAGAGACTAAGATTCTTTTTAACAAGGGACTGCAATGTCTCAACTTCCTCAAGAATATGACCTCACATAATGGGGAAAACCATTTTCAGTTTAGTTTCGTAGTTACTTTCACTCCTGTTGCATAACAAAAGAGACCAACAAAGCAAAGAGTTTCTACTGTTCTCATTCATAGAACAGGTGATAAATGACCTGGAGTCCTTGTATAGCTAATAACAAACTTGAAGGTAATATTCAGTATTTTTTGTTTTGGTTCAAAACGATAGACTCCGCTCATCTCGGTTCTCTATTAAAAGCTTTTTTCCCCCGAATAATTATTCAAGTATGAACACCTGTGATTGCTGTACAGGAAATATATTGATTTATTTTCTTTAGGGATGTATCTCTGCTGCTTGTCTTTACTTTTGAAAAGGTCCCTGGCAGCTGCTATATTTTGTCAAACACATAAAAGATGCAGAGATGCCAACACACCCTTTAAATAAAAAAAAAAGAGTCAGTAATGGAGCGGTGAATTTGTTTTCATTTACTAGCTTATTTTATCCTAGCAGTACATACACTCAGTTCATCGGATACATCTCTCAGACATCTCTTGCGCAATAGTAGGTCACGGGTTTCTTATTCATCATAAATCCCATGACCACCCACTTGCATACTCACAGGACCCCATGGGGTTGTTGCCCAGCCGACGCAGGGCTGAGTGTTACAGGGCCTAGTCTCCGCTGGCCTCCTGCCAGCACCCATACACGTCTCTACTCCCTCTGCTGCACCTAAACAAGTCACACGGCGGCTCTGCAGCCCTCCACCACAGCTTAGAGAGCAGGACGACCAAGACGACACCTGCCACCTAATTTCAAAGGGAAGCATGTAGGAAAAAGGACAGTTTGACCAAAAAAAGAGAAAGATATCTTCATTAGAGAAAAAAAAAACTTTCTGTAAAGACCAAATCTTTGGAGAAATGTTTATGACCATATATATTAGGTACAGAATGCATTCAAAAGACGAAATGGAATTTTCCTGTCATGAGGACATGCACACATGCACGTCATAGATGAATGACAACTGATGATTTAGTTGCTGGAATGTAATAACTGGTCTGACTAGACAGGGAGCTCATCAGAGGAACAGTGGAAAAGGTAATAAAACTTCCCACTTATTTAGTTCTCCCATGTGTTTATGATAAAGAAGGCAAAAGTCTGCATAGGTTGAATAAACCTTAAAGGAAAAAAAAAGGAAAAACCACAATTTTACCCCAGGTGTAACTGATCAGCCAGGACATGTTTTGGCTTCTTTAATTTAGTGTTAAAGCTACAAGACTAACATTGCTAACTAACTATGGAAGATGAAAGTCAATCGTCACTCATACTGTTTGCAGAAATACGTCTCCAAAACTTCTCTCAGCCAGCACAAACTGAATGCAGCTTTTCATTAAGTTGGTTTAGGACTTACTGTGAGCTATAGAAATGCATAACATCACCAAGTAGCTGAGAGCATACAGCTGACAGGCAGTTGAGTCCTGCAGCCGTGGTGGAATTCACTTTGACAAGTGTGCATCACCTTAATTAAGAGCTGGGTGTGGTTTGTGTGGGCTAAGGCAAGTTTTAGCCATGTTTATGGGGAAAAAAAATGGGTTCTGTTTACTAGTGTTCATTAGCAACGTCCGTATTGTCGCTCCAGTGCTAAACTAAAGCAGCAATTTGGACACCAAACATGTCTTGTCTGACTGAACACATCTGGAGTACATGGAAAATTGTGGAAATGAGATTTTTGCCAAACTATAGTACTTTCCAAAAGTCTTAGGCACCTATGCAAAAGGTGCTCAGTGTTTCTAAGCATGTGTCTTTCTTAGAATTAATGCAAATGAACATGAAAGCAGTAAAAAGTATCAAGATTTGTTTGTAAAAGGTAGTTTTAAAAAAGTAGAACACAGGTTTGGTTCGAGATTTTGCCTCCAGACATTGTTTGGATTTGTGAAACAGCTCCTAATTTTATTTAATGAAGAACTGATGGAGTCAAACCAGGTTTCTGATGGAAACTACAAGTAATACTGGACTTCCACAAGGAATACATTGATGTACTGTACATAAAATCATTATTTACTGTGTATTTAGTAAACTTAATGTGAAAGAAAACATTCACTGCTCATCTAAACAGTACTGTCAAACGATTTAATTGTATTTTTTGTATATTAAATAATATTTAATGATAAAAAAATATCATATACTCCGTGCACTTGTGGTGAGTTTGCATTTGATTAGAAGTTTGCTGGCAGCACAATCTAGAAGCGTCAAATCAACAACGCCATGCAGTTCCACATTCGTACCTGTGGTGGCAGTATTGTCCATGGCAGGAGTGAGATGAATGCATGTCGTCTAAACATGAGGAAGTGTTCTTTTTATCAGCAGCACTTATGCAGCCACTTCCTATAAAACAAAAAAATGCCAAGTAAGTGAATAATTTAATGTTAACTAAGTACATCAGTCATTAAACAAGAGAACTCCTCTTTTAAAATTTAAGGTGCCTCATGCAGTCAGGATGTAATGCTCACTAAGCAGCCAGTCTCACCGTCCTCACTATCAAAATCTAATTAACATACTTCTTTCACCAGTATCGAAAAAAGGAATTGATAAAAATGACTACCAGCCACATGTCGTGAAGATAACACAACTAAATGAAATCCTATCATCCAAAGACCTGTACAACCTTGTGATGTTCTAGGTATAAGAAAGTGAATCATGATTCCTAAGCATATGCCGAGGTGGTTTGGATACCTTTCAACACTTTAAGTCTTTTATCCCCTCGGCTCTGATTAAGCGAGAAGGTCCAGTCCTCGAACTTCCTTTGAAATACCGTCTGGATTTGCTAATTGTTGACGGATGCTGGGAGAAAGTCCAGAGTATCAGGAACGGACCTTGACAGTGCTCTGTTCCCTACACCCATGAGGTCAGCAACTAATTATAGAGTCACCTTGGCTCATAGTTGACCTTTGCTAAATGCCAAAGGCACTGTAATATTGTGAGTTACATAGGCCTCCTCGTGATAATATGGATAGGAAATCAGGAAGTTTCCTTTCCGCATAATTTTGTATTCAGCATAAGCAAGTACTCACAGGTCCTCTGTTTTCCTAGCCAGAGTTGAATTACACCACTGGAGAATGATTAGGTGGTAAAGAACTTAATTTACCAACATAACTCTGTTATTTCACGGTCTTTTAAACTCTGTACCTCATTCGTGTGCAGTTAGTGTGCGGGGCTACACACAGGGTGATAGGCTGGGTGATAGGCTGCAGTTTGTCAAATTCAAGCATATATGGTCTCAGAAAGATCTGGTTTACCCTACTTCTGTATACAAATCAGGCCCCCTGTGTTTAGGTTTACACAGTCTTTAAGATTATTTAGTCAGTGACTTGACTTGAAAAATGTTTGCCCTTTCAGCATCGTTATGAATTTTGATTACTAATTATGCGCTACAGCTTATCAGTTACTTTCAGTTCTTGCAAACATCAGCTTTCAAGCTAATTTATTTAAACCAACTCCTCATGCCTACACAAGCCTAGGCCAAAATACACTGAATCCTTCTCAGAGTGTTGCTTGACAGGTCTAGTTTGAAAGATCTAATTTACCTGTTATTTGCACTTGAGATGACAGTGAAGTGGAGCCCAGATGATTTGTGGCTCTGCAAGTGTAGAGTCCAGAATCTGTCTCTCTTGGAGCTTCAATGTGCAGGGAGCCGTCTGGCAATAGGCCTACTCTGCCACGACACAGAACACAAAACTACTAAAAGAACACAAACACTTAGATTGCCTTACAACATATTGGCTGACCAGCTGCGTATTAGTGCTAATTTTGTATCCAAACGAAACTGAAATTCCACTCCTACCTGCTAGTGTTTGTCAAATCGATCCCATCCTTTGTCCAGTTGATGACTGGTTTTGGGTTTCCTTGTGCTTGGCATCTTAGCTCCACTATGACCGTCTGTCTTGGGACCAAAACAAGACTACCAACATGAGCCACTATTTCATTAAGAAACTTGTAGCCTTTTAATGGTTTCTGAATAATGACAGGGCTTCTGAGATGTCCTCGCCATTGTCTGGTGGAATGGGGTGCCAGTTGTAAACCAGATCTTTGAGAAATGTATCCTTGAGTGGAGAATTCTTGTCTGTCATTGGGTTCCAAGGTGGATTCATTATCCTCCCCAGTGTTCTTGGTTAGTTCCTCGAAGAGCTGACTAATCAGCTCATCCTTCTGTGGGCCCTGGAGGCCACCAGATAAATTCAGAGTGACCTCGTCAAGTTTTGACATATCTGCCACCAGGACCTGTGGGCTTTGAGGATCCAATACTGTATCTTCTTCCAGAATGGAACCATTCTTCTCAGCAGAATCCAGCAGTTCCTTAGAGACATGACCCTCTGGGGGGAAATCCCTTAGGTCAAGCAAGTGCTGCACCACAGCATCATAATGATTGAAAGACATCACCTCTTTGGCTTTCTCCTCAGATATGGATGACATTTCATAAGTCTTTGGTGAGCTTTTAACACCATCGGTGAGCCAAAAGTCAGCTTCTGGAACTGAGACCTTCTGCTTTCCACCAATAAGTTTCAGAACAAAGTTATCCTGTGCCTGGCCAGCAACACAAGTATACATCCCCACATCTGAGGCACGGACCTGCTGGATCTTTATGTAACCCATGTGAGAAATGGAAACATGGGGCAGAAGAGCTAATGGCTTTCCATCCTTCAGCCAGCGGACATGGCCCTTACGAAAGTGACGAGTTGGACAACGGAGCACTACAGAAGTCCATGGCAGTAAGTAGGCGTATCCACCCACCACAAAATGCAGTTTTGGCCCTTTCCTCCACTGAATATAGACCTTCCTTTGAGCCAAGATGGCAGGATCTGGTTTTGCAGCTACTGGCTTGAAAGTCTCTGTAAAGAAATATGGATGCCCTATTACTTTGAGGCAAAAGATCACCTGCTGATTCACCCCTACTAATCACAACTAGATGAAGGAGCAAAATCCCAAAAGTGCTATTGAAACCTGGATCTGAGAGGCCATGGTGGATCTGCTTGCTCCTTTGGCAAACTCCATTTGGCACTGCTATTCTACAGCTCCATTTCCTGTATCAGCCCTTTGGATTGTCCTCAGATTGCTCCCTCACTGCTCTCTCTTCCCTTGCACTTAATACATGTCTCCAGCTATCTACTCCCTCACTTTCAAAAAGCTAATGAATAACATATTTATATGCCTTGTAGAGCTGTTCCTGGCTTGTAACGTGGATGACAAAATAAACAATTTAAGACATAAAGAAGTGTTAAAGACAATAGAGCGATAAATAATGCTACATGTGCCTTAACCTCGACTTGCGAGGATTCATCACAGTCAGGTTGGAATGTCTTAATGGGTGCTGAGGTTTGCTGTCTGAAAATGCAGCTGGCGTTGAGCCGAAGTTCGCTTACTCTCACAGGGTCCGGCGGAGCATGATCGAGCAGTAACCGGCTTTGGGATGGAAGCACAGGCCTCTGGAACGAGGTTCTGGTACTGTCCGTTCTGCCCCTTCCTCCTGCACACCAGGAGCAGCCTCTGGGTCCCTTCTCCACAGGTTGCTGAACACTGGACAAGCAACAGATACCCCCACTCATTCACTACACACAGATGACTGCATGCATTCAGTAACTGGGCTGTGGATAGTTTGTGGCCAGGAGCTGTTATGCTAACCCCTCCATGAACTGTGCTCTGGTTCACCGAGGGCTGTGAGCATTCCTCAAGTCTGATGAACAGCTAGGAGTTCACATACATCAACCATATTTGTCTCTAAGGGTACAGTGGAGAAAGACGCTACTGGCATTGGATCCTCCACAAAAAAAAACTATATGACAACAATGTTGCAGGTGGTGGTCAAACACATCCTTGTGCAACATTCGAAGACTGCTCCCTCGCTTGAGTGTTGGAAAAAGAGAAAGAAAAAGTGGGTCATGTTTGGACAAACCTGTACTCCATATTAATGTTACTTAACCTTGCTTGAGCCAGTGAGGTCATCCTCAAGCCAGAACAAATTATTCAACAACAGACTTGCCAAGAGCTTTTAAGTGTGACGGAGTACACAAAACACACAATAAAACAGCATGGGCCCTGTAGCCGCACAAAAAGTATGAACAGCAATAGCAGAGTAGACAGAATTTTGAAACCCGACCAGGAGCACGAGTTTAGTTGTTCTACGAGAGAACATATGTATCTGACCTGTGTCCAATCTGCGAAGAGCCACTGGGCAGGGCAGTCTATTAGGCTGCAAGGCTGCAGTGTGGGCAGGCTTGGAGATGGACAGAAGGTCTCAGGTAACTCTAGCACACTTCCATCTGCCATTCGCTGCTTACAGAGAACCTCCCTCTTCTGACTGCCACCTCCACAAGTATGGGAACACTGTGTGACAAAGCAAAGACTTCTAATTAAGCCCACCCTGCTCTTGGCTTCTGAGGCCATTACAACATGAAGAGCCAACATTTTAGCATAGAATGAACTCAGGGAACTGTAAAGAAGTCTGTAGGGATTTCTTTCTTAAATTATTCTTGATAGTGCTAGAGGGTCAAATGGAGTTTGACCAAAAAAGCATGAAACGGCTTAATGCTGTCAGGAGAAAACTTTGTAACTACACGTTTTCCTTATTTCCCCATTTTTATAACATCTGAAAGCACCAGTTAAATGTTAGATAAACATTTCAAGACAAATTGATAAGAAATTCTGCAAAGCAAAAATGTCATACTTTATGTTTGACCAGATTTTAAGTTATAAGTTATCACCTATCTCCTAGCCATTTCAAAGACAGTTTTCTCATGACAGCTACAGTGAAAACCATGTATACCATTAGAACTGGTGATCAGCGTTGAGGCAGTTACTCAAACAAAGTAATCCATTAGTAATCCAAGTAACTAATTAGTTAGTAACTTGGATTACTTGGATAGTAATTATTTTGTAAGCCAAGTTACTAATTACTTTCCTTAAAATTTAATGAAATGACATTACTTATTACTTCCTGGAAAAAAAAAAACCTCATCTCACTTTGTGAAACCCCTGAGTACCTGTACAAGCAAAAACTCAGTAGTCATTTATTTGGAAAGAAAACATTCTTTTAGTCATTTAGGGTAAACATTATTTACAAGACATGCCACTATCCCTGCCTTTTAAAAAACCCAGTCGGTTATAATTGTTTAAAATAACAAACGGCTAATGCTGATTGGAAGCCAAGAAATGAGCCAAAAGAAGCAGGTCAAAAACAGTTGCCTCAGATTGTGGTTCTCTCGTTCTCAGCACTGGGATTTGTATCTATGTATTAGGTCTACTGTCCTACTCACAACCAAAGTCATGCAGACAGCATGCACACATGTAAATTTCATTCAAGACCCAGCACAGATAATATATATATAGGGAAACTGCATCACATCTTTTTTTACAGACATATGTAAGTAGTGCAAATTTTTACTGTGCTGTAATGTGAATGCAAGAGTTTATTCTATAACTCTGGTACTGCATTATCTGTAACACTGAGATGAAATAAATACTGTGTACATAAGTTTTGATAGTTTTGTATGGCTTTACATTGTAGTCATGTAATGAAGCAGTGAAAAGCATCAAAATATATCTTACCTGACTCCATTCCTTGGCATCCCACATGGGTGGGCAATCAAAGCGATTACAGGCCTGTACAGAGGTGGGCTTGGGCTGGCGGCACTTCTCGTCTTTGACCTTCTCTGTGTGATTATTGTGCGCTTTTCCTTTCAGCACACAGGTAACGGCACGAGTCTGCAGGCCAACCCCACATGTTGCTGAGCAAGAACTCCAGGCTTCCACCTCCCACCTGGACAGTCATGGATTTATTAAAGCAGTTAACCCTTAAAACTTTGAAGAGATCCATATGCTAAAGCTTTTTATCCAGAAACTACATGGACAATGAGGCAAAAGTTATATGGATGGAAAACTTGAATGTAAAGGGGTTCCCTGCAGCAATGCAATAAAAGAATCTCTTTTGATTCCCTAAGGAAACTTTCACTGTATGGTTCTTTAAAGATTTTTATAAATGAGATGTAAAGTGACTATTCTGTCCTACGTGAACACACCGTACCACACAGTTTGAATGGCATTAAATTCTTCCTCTGCATTTAACTCATTCACCAAGTAATGCAGCGGGCAGCCAGGAACACAGCGCCCAGGGAGCAGTGTGTGGTGACGGTCCCTTGATCAAGGATTTCTCCAAGAACCTTTTCATTATGTGGATGTTTTTTTATGGTTCCTAACACACATACATCTCATTTCTAAAAAAAGCATTTCTTCTAAGCACCATCCACTGACAGGTTCTTTAGGGTACCAACTTTTTTTTGGCATCACGCAACAAACTCTTTCTGGCACCTTTGTTTTTATCAGTGTAATGAAAAGATTCTACATCTTTTTTTCTTTCTAAAACCATACGTCCGAGCCAAGAACCATTCAGGAGTCTTTATTTTACGGAGCGCAGTTGTTCATAAACTAAGTGACAGTTAAAATAAAAAAATCATGTATTTTCACACAGCCTTGAGACATCAAGAAAACAGTACTATAGCTCATCAAAACATGAGAATGAGGTTTCCAGGGATGTGATCAAATAGCCACATGGTCACAGCATAGCGGGTATTACAGTCCCACTGGTGCCTTTGACCCGAAGGCCACCTCTTCAACTCTGATTGGGGCAGCAGCTGAGGCTGGAGCAGGCCAGCAGCTCCGAACTTCCAGGACCACCACCGGTTAGCCCAGGCCCAGCTGGAGACTCCTGCTGCCTGGCAGCCTTTCTGGGTCTCCCCCAATGCTATGACAGTTCAAGCTGGAGGAGAAAGCTGCAGATTCCCTTTACGAGGGAAGCAACTCAAAAGCTGGAGGGGTTTTGAGGCCCAGAGAAGGACTAAGCAGTGGCCAAAGGCAACAAGCAGAACACAAAGTTTGTTGTGCTTGAAAACAAACGCAGCACTTGGAAAAACAGCCGGGAGAAAGGCAGAAGGCCTCTGGGTTTTTATGTCCGTGGCGAGAGGTGTGGAACACCAGCACAACGGGGTACGTGACGGGGGTGTGTGTGTGTGTGTGTGTGTGTGTGTGCGGGTGTGTTGATTTTCCAGCCGCAGGCCACTGCAATTGCTACTTTACATTTTGCAAATGGTGAGGATATTACGATATTTTAACACCAGGAACTTTAATGCCTCGATATATCTTTTCACACAACAACTGCAAAACACATGAGGCAGTAATTCAATACTTAAAAAAAAAAATAGTGTCTCATTATCCAATTTATGGTTCAACAAGACTAAGACCTTGGTCTTAGCAACACACAGAGAAGTTTTAGAAATAAACACATGCTGTACGCACACACATGCACATATGTGCTCTGTCCCTTTCTCATGTGGCCTCTTCTTTTCATCCTCTCAACCTGCCATTTGGAAATGTAGAATGTGTTGCTAGATTGAGTGGTGGATTCAGAAAATGTGTCTGACAGATGAGCCTCTGAAACTGAAACTTCTTTCTTCTGTGCGCGGCCCATAATTGTGTGGAGGATGAACGGCCCTGACATCCCAGCAGCCTCTTTAGCACAGTGAAACTTGACACTGATAGTGTCTGTCCTAGACTGCACTGCTCCAGCAGGGGGGTGCGGCCTTCATTTCCTGGCCTTGGTGGGGAGCTCCATTTGTTTCCACCAAGTTTGCATGAGAGCGGTCTTTAGCCACGTACTCTCAAAGACGACAATATTAGCACAGGATTCTCATACTCGCAAATCTTTGCAACCAAGGATCCAGCTTTTCCTATTTGTAACTAAATATTCGCCCTGTCCTAATATGTATGGATCATAAATGGCCAACAACCAAATCACAAAGGTTAAAGAGACAGAAGCACATAACTTCTATATTTTATGGGTAGTAGTTACCAGATAACAAGCTTTAAGGTTAACCTCCAAAGTCCAAATGTTACACCTCTACAATCATATGGGATATTAAAACCCTTAAAACTAGAGAAGCGGGGCTTTATTCTAACAATATGCAATAGGTCATGTCACGGGGTAGGGGTGGCACAAAAATCCAGCGTATTTCAGCAACTTCAGAAGACCGTAAAGCACAACAACGGACTTCATAAAACCAAGATCTTCTTTTAGATGAAAGTTGACCGACTGCAAATCTTCTTAGAGTGCAGGAATGATCCCTTTGGAGACACTTGGGAAATGTCAGGGGCACAGATGTGTATAGAACAGCTATATATAAGTGCATCATCATTAAGAGCATGAATTAAAAATGCCTACTGATGATGTGAGGAAAAAGTAACAGATCTGTATAAAAATGAGTTTCTGAAGTGCTTTGCTATCGTAGTACTTTAAATGGATCCATATATTTTTGCTGTTTTCAGTGATTTTGGTTTACTGAACGAATATTTTAAATGCATTTAGGCAATGTGTTAAATGTTTTCCCATCATTTTTGTGTTCAGTATTACCAAAATATGTTCTTAACTGGTAAAGCTGAGATTGAGCTGAGTCAGAGCGCATAACTCACACAGTTCAATATATCACCAGGTTGCAGTCAAAAGGATAAAGATAGCCAGCCTTGGGTTCTAAAGGATTAGTAACTGATCCACAGACCTAAGGTTTAAGAGGTTGAAAGATTTCAAAAGTTTATCTCAGACTATGGCGTGTGATTTGTGATTACGGTAGACTAAATTAATAACACTAAATCAGTTGCTTCAGGTCCTTACCGGGGTGGACAGGGGTCAGTGCTGCAGGTCTTTATGAGCTGAGGAGGTCGGCGTGCACTCACACACTCGCTTTCATCTGCGGCTTCTCTGGTCTGCTTATTTAGACAGATTACCACTGCCTCCTTCATTCCTGGGGAGCAAATTGTGAAATCAAGTCAGGAAATGGGCTCTCTGTCACAGACACAGATTTCATGCAAGCTTTTATCCATTCAGTCAGCTAATGAAATATGTCACTGCACCTAGATGGGATGAATCAAATGGCTCACATTACAACTGGATGATTTCACTGATGCACAACTGTTGCTTTATCTATAGATGTGTATTTTCTTACTGTCCCCTATGGCTTTCTCTTCGAGCTCCCCAGTCAAGCTGCTTTGAACTGTGGTAATACAGCACTAGACACTGATTGCTCGGTGACATATTAAACTTATGGTACTGAACAACTGCATTGAAAGTTCCAGATTTTAGATTGCCATAAGCGACACCAAAGTAAAACTCAGGTCTTTAATAAGGACATTACAGAGACAAGAGGGTGATAATGTGTAAGATAGAGGGTACGCTGAGAGAGAAGAAGGCTGTTATTAAGGGAGTAGATCATAAATTTATACAGTGAGGGTGTTAGGAGAGATATGGAGACAGGGAAGGAAATGCCTGACGTTTACAGGGCCCAAGATAACAGCACTATATCTCTATGTGTCAGAAAAGGAAGACGAAGCACCACAGGGTGCTTTCTTGTCTGAAGTGCTGAACTGTTAAGGCAGCTACAGATGTGGACAAGTTTGTGTCATGGTGCAGGATTGAGCATGTATATTAGTACATTGAGGCTGATGCGATAAAAAAATCTGTTTTTCTTTCAATGTTTTAATATTCTACTACTGGTATTATAGTACTAAACAAAGCCTGAGGGACAGAATCATTTAAAAGCTTTTTTCAGCCCTTTTCAGTCATATTTTTGGTGAAGCTTTTTAAAAAGCAAGCAATATGATATTTTATAGTTATCATGATAAACTTTTTATTGTGATTGTACAGCATATCAATCATGGATGACTTTGGACACTGACCATCTGCATCTTTCATTCGTATTACATAAATACCCCTGTTTAATTAGACTTAAAGTAGTTTTTTTTGCCCTATTGCCCATCCCTACTTTTGCTTTATCAATAAAGACTTTTGGAATCTTCTACATGCACTTTGTTACCATTAATGGCCTGTCAGCAATAAATTCTCAGAAAATTACTTGATAACTAATATAATTGATAGAGGCAGCTTTAATGCACACCCATAGAACGGTGCACATTTTCATTAATCATATTCAAACAAACACACACACGCACACACACACACACACACACACACACGCAAGCAGGCACACACACGCAAACACACAGACACTGATCTTTGAATGAAACATCATTGGCGGCGCACATAAAATGACTCATTGCACTTTAATCTAAACACCCTCTGATTACACTCAATTAAGCCTGTTAACATCTAAACAAACAACAATTTCGCAATAGCTAATCCAAACTCTACACACACAGTTTTTAAAACCTCTGCTATAAAGTGAGCCTGGCTCTAACGGCTTATATACGGCTCTGAAGCTGTCAGTGGTGTTAGAGTTGAAAATGAAGCTGAAAACTGGTGTGTCCCGCATCAAAGGTTCTGTGAGTGAGTGCTACTACACAGCTCTCCAGACCGACAGGGTGTGTATGTGCATGAAATACACAAGAAAGAGGAAACAGCTCCTTTGATCATTATGTAATCAAATATGGGTAAGAACTGTGTCAGGGAGGTCTTCGCTTTAACAACACAAAATGACAAGTGTTTCAGCATGTAGGACCAGGGTGGAAGTAATCCTGCTTCCACATTTCCACTATAATTCCACTTTTTTTTTTGAATTTGGCTCAAGGCTCCATTTTAGATTTAATGTAATTTAAAAGGTTTGAACTGTGTGGAAATTATAGCCCCTTTAATAAAAGGTCTACAGCTGATTCTAAATGTGGTGTTTACATCTGGAATTTGTTGCTATTGACTCGCAACATGATGTCCAAAGATGTGCCGATGGCATGAAAGCAATCATGGAATTGAAAAATCAGGAACAGACAAAGTGGAAGTTGCATTAAAACCAACTGTTTGGCACAGTGGTGACCCTAGCAAGAGCAAGCCATCCAGCTAACCAGAAATATACTTGATGACAAAGGATTACTTTCAGAAAAAAGTGCTTAACAGATAAATAAAAACACCTTACAGGAGGCACACATAGACCACTTGCTAGAGCAGGTAGAAAGGGATAATCTAAGAGAATTCACCAGAAAATGCAAAGCCTAAAAACAGAAAGGCTGACTAACAGCTCACTATATGTATATAAAGTACCTGCTCTAAGACAGAGGGCTAATTTCACTATATGGACAAAATTATTTAGACACACGTGTTTTTCAGGGTTTGGCCTAGGACCCTTACTTCCAGTGAAGGGCAATCTTGATTTTGGACAATGCCATGCTTCCAACTTTGGGGAAGGCCCTTTTCAATTCCAGCATGACTGTGCCCCACTGCACAGAGCAAACTCCATAGAGACATGGCTGGATGAGTTAGGTGTGGAAGAACTTGACTGGCTTGCACAACCTTACCCCATCCAACACCTTTGGGATGACCTGGAACTGAGCCAGGCCTTCTCATCCAACATCAACGCCTGACCTCATAATGCTCACCATTACAGACTCATTACAGACCTGACACCAGCAGAGACAATACGGTGAAGGCTATGGATCACAAACTTCAGTCAACCATCAAATGAAAAGGTATTTGCTACCTGTACAGAAGGTGGCATTTCTATTTAAGTGACTGTATAAATTAAATATTGCACCTTTTCCATGTGTTTATCTACTTAAAAATATAACAGTAAACAGGTACAAAGTAAACATAGCCCAGAAAAAAAAATCCCGGTAACGTTTACACAGGTATTTTTGCTCATTCAGAAATGGCAGTCCATGGATTTCATGGCTTATTTCCCTTAATAATGAGAACGTTATGTCTTGTTTACTGGGACATCATGGCATGTATGAACGTTGCAAACCGGCAAAATACTGCTTAAGGTACAACTGACGTAGGGCCTAAACATTACTGGATAAAAGCACTTTTCATTTCAATATCAGACACCGTATAAAAAGATTCTAATTTTTTTCCTCTCACCTCCACCACAAGTTTCAGAACACTCAGTGAAGCCCTCATACTCCCAGTCATGTAACTCCTCTCTCTCTAAAGCCGGGCCTGGAACTCTTCCGCCCCCCTGCTCAGTCCTCACTCCAGGACAGGGCATACGGTAACAGGGCTGAGTCTCCGCGGGCTTCTGCCCCTCACACTCATCGTCTGGAAGATCAGCCACTGTCTTGGAGAAAGGGAGGAACATTTGGCATTTCACCGTCCGCGTCTGTGTACCAGCACCACACGCTCTGCTGCAGGGTCCCCACGCTCCTCGAATGAACCTGGACAACAAAGGCATGTGGAGACACAAGACACACATAAGTTTGTTTTTTAAATACCTTGTCAGGACATAGAGCCAAACATAAATCCCACATGCACAATACATATCGTCTCTGCTGGAACAACAGACTATTACTATTTTAATTGTTCCAATTGTAAAATAACGTACGAGTGTTGTAACATTTCCAGGGTATAATAAATTATGTTGTATTATTTAAAATTTTTCTCCAAATATTTGAATAAAAAATGATGCAATCATAGCCACTGCAAGCTGTTCTTGTTTTTCTTTGGTTTCCCTGCAAAAGTTAAGGCATTTCGTCCTGAAAATAGTGCAAAAACAAAGTCACACACAGAACTAAATGAAATCATAATGCAAATCAGCACTAATAAAGGAGCCGCTTTGAAAAGCCGGATCGCTTCTGGCACTGGCTTCACCCTCACACATTTTAGTCATTTGCAGCTAAGTTCATAAAGTGCATTTCTGAAATCCTGCCTTTCCCGCAGTCCATTCAACAGCTGTGAGGCATTAAGGCCCGACACTCTTGAATAAATTGCTTTGATGCATCCTTCCTCATAGTTAAGAATGAAGTGGAGAAGGAGTGAGCTGATGGTATGAAAAGCGAGCTTTACCTCAGAAAAACTGCCGCATATTTACTCAATGAAAGCCGAAGAGGAGTGACTCCACAAAGAGAGGGCCTAATCTGTTCTGCAACCACCTTTCAAGTTAAAATAACAGCTCAAAATAATGTCCTTCATCCATGCCTCACTAATGACTAGAGGAGCGATATGACAGAAAGACGAATCCCGGTCATAAAGTGACCAGTAATTCCAATAATTCAGGGGGGAATTTCTGGACAGCTTAAGTGCAGCTCTAGGTGACATCATCTGCTCTCCACCTTTGAAAAAATTAATGCAGTCCATGGTATGTTATTAAGAATACTGTCATTCTAGTTCTAACCGAGTAATGTTTCAGTTTTAATTCTACAAGTAATAAAGGAGCAGTTTAATCATCTGAAGTCAGTCACTGACCTAAAAAAAGCGAAAAAACAATGAAACAGAAAACCACACTAAAACAAAGCAAGGTAAACAAAAACAAGCACCTGTGGTTCCCAAACTCCATCCAGATTTCAAGATGTCTGAAATTAGTAAACTGGGTGTAGCTTGAGCATGCAGCTTGTTCGGGTTTATATATCAGCAGTGCACAATAAACAAAACTTTTATAACCTAAAAGAAATAACTTTCCTCAAGGCCAGTCAGACCTGTTGGGAACACAGATGATGCAGAAAACACAGGGCCAGATAACACGGAATCTATAACTATCATTTCAGATTTAACAGACATTGAGAGAATTTGGACAGAAATCGTAGGAAAGGGGGGCTGGTGGTCAGTGTTATAACTTTGCAGTAATATGAACAGTACAAACCTCTCAGCGTTAGGGTTGCAGTGATGTACCCACAGCTAAGGCATCAGCCACAAAATTCATGTTGAGATACACAAATGTATTTTAAAAAATTCAACTTATGAATTATTTTAATAATCTTTGGTTTTATGTCACACTGTATTTTTTAATAAATGTATATCAACATTAAGATTAAAATAAACAATTATATCAAATGAAATCAAATGTGGTTCTGTAAATTTTACAGTTGTTTTGACCTCAGATCAGATTTTAGAAGAGTATTTCTGCACTTAACCAATGTTTATGCTTTCATTAATGCCTGTATTGTACCAATTTATCATGTTCTTGCATAGCAGTTAATTCCGTTTGTCTACTGTTGGCTGATTAGAACACGTTTGAGACTTCCACTGTATTTTCAGATGTTACAGGTGACAAATCTTGCAAAACTTTACACTTTCTGATTCAGGGATCCACTTTATCATTGCTGCTATTGTGAATTCCAGTTATACCAATTGTGACATTTTTAATGAGAGAAAGTGTCTCTCTCCATCTGCTGGCACAGACTAGGGTGCAAGTTTGCAGACCTTATCTCCATTGCACAACTGCTGTATCCAGTTATATAATGCGGGGAAGATCTACTAACCCGAGAACTGGCCTCGACTAACTCTGAGAAAGCTAAAGTTAAAGATTCCTGAAAACGGCATCTCAGACCGGATTTCTTCGTTGTGCTCTGGCTGACTTGCTTTGATGAGAACTAAAGTATTACAGTCAGTCTGGGTTTGTATCCTGCAGGCCTCGAGTCAGCTGCATACAAATAAGAATCAGCTCTGTGATATAAAAATACTGTGAGAGGATGATGAGAGCACTTTAACTGTCATCGGCTGCTTAAAGCATATGGCAGTGCCTTGCCATCTGTAGGAAATGTGCGATCTGGTGGAACTATAACAGGGTCAAGAGCCGGGGCTCATTTTCTGATGCTCCTCGAGTCTATTGCTTTAAATCACTGCTGTAGCCTTTAAGTGTGATCGTGCCTCTGAGGCTGTGCTGCACATTTTTCTCCGACTGAACTGTGAAGCCACAGCATAAGCATGTTTCCTCTCTTTATGATCCGGCACAATGAGAAACCAATAACTAGGCTCGGCTGGCGCTAAACAAGCGTCCAAGCTGGCTTTTTACGACATCCCTGCAGATGCATCCAAAGCGCTGGCTAATGCATCAGCATCAAAACAACACTTTGATGCCTCTCCGTTTTCCAGAAATACATCAAGGCATGCGTTTCACCCCATACACATGGGATTCTTTGTCATTTCTGTGTATACCCACTTCCAGAAGCTATGATTCATAAGTTGATATATGTGAGAATCAGATTTTGTTTGATTTCTTTTAAGCGTCATTGGAACGCTAAGACCTGTTGTTCGGTCATAGGCGTGGAAGTGCATGGTCAGACCTCTGAACTCAGGCAATATGTTTTGCCCTTGATCTTCGCAAGTAATTGCTACAGTGGTTTTAAGTGCATCCGAAGAAATGGCAGGCTTAAATCTTGGCAGTGAAGGTGCAATAAGTCTAACACAGGAATTTTCTTCTCGTTTCTCTCGCATCCGTACGCCTGCGCCCATATGGCACGCAGATATTGTTGTTGGCTTCTGGGCGACAGCATATTATGCGCTGTTATTTATGCGCTTTTTGGGGAAGACATGCCTTGTGCAAAGAACAAAATCATATGCTTTGGCATTACACAGCTCTCTCACACTGCAGTGCTCTCCAGAAAGCTAAAAGAAACAAAAAGTTGTAAGAAATGCTAAACTATATGGAGTATGGTGTAGCATAGTTACCACAACAAACACGCAATGTAAGGTGCTACAGGCTAAGGCAAGGGCAAAACCAGGGCCGTTTGTCAAATATGTAATTTGTCTCCATATTTAAAAAAGGTTATTGTTTAATAGAAGGATAATCACTTCCAGCCCAGCCCAGTTTATTGATTTCCCTGCTCAAACACACTCTTTATTTTTTTACACCCCAAGGCTCATCACTCAGTAATTACATGAAAACGATGCAATATCATTAAATCATTAAGTTACAGATGCGAGAAATAAAAGCTTTGAGTTTAAAGGGTTAACTGCTCAGTTTATTTGGTGTGTTGCAGTAGAGAAATCTTCCAAAGTATAATGGAATTTGACCCTCATGGTCAGGAATGAATCCCTCCGAATGAAAAATTCTGTTTCTTTCCATTAAAATATAATGTCGCTGTCTAAAAAAACTCTAAAACAAAAACTCCAAAAACAGCTTTACAGAGGGAGGAAAAAAGTCCCTAACTTTCAATGCAAGTCAATCTCACACCATTTTTTATAAAGGTTATATTTCTATTTATGAATTTGAACATAACTGTGTAAAAAAAAAAAAATTACGAATATGGAGGAATATGGTTCTGTCCCGACAGCATAACTAACTGCTAATTCCATGGGGCAGCAATGTGCATCTTTAATACCTGGGGTAAAGTGAAATCAAAAGGTCTTAGAATGCAGTGCCAATGTTTTCTTATGGTTTAAAGAATATCCTTCAATCACAATAGTTACTGCATCAGTGATCCTTCTCTTTGAAACCAACCAAATGTCTTTAATCTTCTAGGAGCTGTATAAATCATTCCTCACCTCAGAATGTCATGAAGTCATACAATAACAATGGTCACCATCTGATTTTAGCCTGCCAAACTCTACAATTCCTGTGGTTTTCACCTTAAATAATGTACATCAGGAGCAGCAGAAACACACACACACACACACACACACGCACACACACACACACACACACACGCACACTCACACACACACACACATGCACACACACACACACACGCACACTCACACACACACACACACACACACA